>JAQQSZ010016519.1:0-11016 GCA_028646595.1 Phalanger gymnotis
GATCAGCCTCCACTGAATGTTGTATGTTGGGCCTGCCTGGTACAAATATGATGTATTTCCCGATGCCAGGTTGCTTGGGTACTAGGTTCTTCTTGGAGGCTCCTTTCTTATTGGTCTCTGAGAATACTTGGCTTCTATCATGTCTGGCCCTTGCCTAGGGCTTTTTTTTCTTTTCTAGACTTGGGTGACTGTTGCTGGCCCTTGACCTGTCTGAAGCTCCCACTTATGCTGGGTTCTTATAGCCATGGGCTTCATACTCCAGGTTAGTCTTTGTCTAGGGCCTTTCTGCTGCCACCCGGAGTCTTCTGGGCTTGCCCTGGGCTATGCTTTCTACCTACCCTCACTTGTCTTATTTCATAGTCTCCACAAGGTTCCACAGATCTTACATAGATCTCTGGAGTGAGTAGAGATGTTCACAGATCATTCTTATTTTTTCTTCAGTTATACATTTCTAAGTCCTGCTGGGGCGTGGGGGGATGGAGTGATCTGGGCTCCCCTAAAGTAGCAAGTTTTATATAGTGCTTTAAAGTTTACAAAGTACTTTATTTGTTTTATTTCAGTTTATCACAGTCATTTTGGTCTCAGCCCTGTGAAGTAGGTGCTATTATTAGTCCCATTTACAGTTGAGCAACTGAGGCCAAGAGAAGTTAATTAATTGATTTGCCCAGGGTGTCATATAGTGTAGTGAGTAACCTAGCAAGCTGACATCTTCCTACCTTTCTAATTTTCATATGCAATAAGTGAATGTTATGTTATTATTAAAATTAGCTTCTTTCATTTTTTATTTTAAACATGATTTTTCTTTTGGATATCATGGATAATAATATCTGATATTTAAATTTTGCACCCATATAATTGAATTCTTTGCAACTTCTAGTGACACATTCAAAATTTCATTATTAATCATTTAATACATTTGATTTTTATTAGAATTTTTAAATATAGCCTTTATTTCCAAATAATTCTTTCCTATTTTCTTACCTATTGGACTACCCCTTGTAGCAATATGAAAAATGAAAGAGTATAGAAGAAATAGTTCAGCCAAGGAGCATTACGTCAGCAAAGACTTAAAGTGTATGCAGTGTTCTATACCCATAGTCCCTACTTCTACAAAGAAGGGAGTGAAGTATATATTATCTTCTCTGGGACAGGTTTTGTTTTTTTTTTCATATGTAATATTCCATTTTTTGTATCTATTTATAATGTTGTCATTATATATAATTTTTTTGGTTTTGCTTCAGCACATCAGTTTATACAAATCTTATCCTCTGTATTCTTCATAGTCATCATTTCTTTCAATTCTATGATACTCCATTTCATGCATGTACCACATTTTATTTGGCCAGTTCCATTTAATGGATATTTACTTTGTTTCTATTTCTTTGCTTCAGTAAAAAGTGCTATTAGGAATATTTCAGTGGATATGGAATTTGGAAGTAAAAAAAACCCTAGGTTTCATTCCTGGCTTTGTTAGTATTTATGTGACTCTGCAAATTGCTTAATTTCACAGGGCCTCAATTTCCTAATTTCTAAAATGAAGTGGTTGGGGTAGGAAATCTCTAAGGCTCTTTCAAGCTGTATGTCATATGATTCTATAATTTTTGTTCTTTACACATGTAGACCAAGCTATTGATTGAAGATATGAGTTTAAAAATATTGTCTGAAATTTTTTTGGTATTGCCTAAAGATTTAATTTAGCTATGTCCCTTAACGTTTACATGGAAAACTGAAGGTCGATTTCATTGTCGTTAGATTTATTGACATTTAGATTTATGTTAGTTTTCTTATGTAGTCTAGTTTGTTATTTTAGGTTGCAGACAAAATAAACAGTACTGGTCCAGGAAGAGGACTGAGTAGAAATAGAAAGACAGGTGTGTTTTTTGTGGTAGTATTTGAAAATCAAATGAAATAATTAAAAATAAGCATAGCCAAAATGTGGTAGAGTTGAACTTTAAAAATGGATTTTTTTATATGAAATAAGTTTATTTTACTGTTAACTGGAAGAATATTTTTTAGCTGTTTTTTTTCCAGTTTCTGCTCAGTCATATTGGATTGGTGTGAGGTAATGCAGTTCTAGGTTCAGGTACACATGTGGTATGATTGATGACTGTTCTTGAAAGTGGGGGAGGAATAGGTCAACACAGTGAAATGATACGTGTACCTGAAAATGGTGTGATTGAGGTTTCCAGTGACACCTTAGAAACAACAGTCAAGGTTACTAGTGAATAGATAGCTGTGGCCCTTAACTACAGTTCAAGGTTAACATTATCTTTTGATTTTGTACACAAAGGAACCAGACAATTTAGACCATGGTCACAGAATTTTCTTTAACTTGGATCACATGTTAAAAAAAATTGTTGTCTAAAGTTAGAATCTATTAATTTCTAGGATGTTCAGTTTTTCATTTGGATTTTTTGCAATGAATATTAAACTACAATGTATATTTTATTCCACAAATTCATATGGGAAGGTAAACATTGGCTTTTTGTTTTGGTTAACAGTAGTGAAGGTGCGATGAGGCATGACTTGAAAATTGTACAGCGTGGATGTAGATTTTAGCCTTCTCTCTATTTCCTTGGACCACGTTGGTGTGTTGGGAGACCAGAAGGCCTCTAGATATGAAAAATGTAATAGGTAATAAAAATGGAATTCCCTGGTTGGAAATGCCCTGTAATTTTGAAAGAAGTGAAAATGGTGATTTGGTATTTATAGTCAGAGATAAAATCATCGGCCTGTTTTTTAAGAACTTTGTGTTGTTTCTGCTCTCTGAAATACTTTATTTCTTCTGACTCTTTATTTGAAAGCTGACTGAATATCATTTAGCTTTTGCTTAGGTTCTTACATTTGTCTGTTATTTATGTAACCTTAACTTGAACTTATATGTTTTATACAAAGAAACTACATTTGAGCAACTTATAGTTCTATTGGATATGTGTTAAGTGAGTATTCCTTCCGACAGTAAGATCCCAACTCATCCATGCCCGTCCACATCTTCTTGCATCTCGTCCACAGGAGGTGTTTATACCACATGCTGGGGACCTTCCTCCAGATCTTTTGGCATTGTATGGATAGCAGTGGAGCACTCAGGCTGGCCATTGGTTTGTTCCTCACTGTTGCTACCGGGCTCACTCAAAGGAAACTAGATTTCGGAAATGGTGACCACGTTTTCTGTTGTGTTATTTATGCTTCTGTACATGACGTACATTATAGGTTTTGCCCATTAGGATTACTTTTTAACTCTGTAACAAGTATTTTTCATCATTCTCTATGTGATTAAATTATTGCTCTATTTTATTAATGGATTTTCAAGTGCTTTAGTAGCATTAATTTCTCAAGTTACAGGAACAGGAAAGGGCTCCTTATAAATATCTTTATTGCTAACCATTGACTCTGGTTAAATGTTCCAGTAGATTGGTAGAAATCCAAATACTTGTTGTACTGGGTAAATGTATTTACTTTTTGCCGTTCAATGAAGTGGGAGACCTTGAGTTTTGTTTGGTGAAGATGAGCTGTTGTTATGCTATTTCATCAGAGCCTGTGGTTTTATCCCAACTGGTGTGTTTTTTCTCTCTCCTCATTGGGAATTTAATTGAGCACATAACTGTAAGCAAGTTAATGGGCTTGAAGGTTAGATTTTTCTAAGGCTCCTAAAATCAGCACTTTTTAGTGAAGAAAGTAGATATAACTTAGAAAAATACTATCATTTTGTTTTCAAGGCTCTTGTAACTTGAGTAACACGTGGGAGAAATGTAGCAAAAAGTAGTGAGGGTACAAAGCCGTACTTCATGTTTTATAGAACCCTTAATTTAAGGAAGGAATAATATTCTGTATAGATTATGTATCCTTGGTTGTTCTTATGAATGTGGGCAAAAAAACTGCCCTAGAAGTGAGAGAAAATATTCTTTTTATAAGCTCCTTGAAAGCAAGGACTTTTGTCATATGTTTTCTTGGGTCACCCACAGAATGTAACAATGTCTTATACATAAAATCAACATTCAGTAATTCTGTAATCAACATTTGATTGATTTTTGGTAATCGGGAAATGCTTTTATTTTGCTTCAGGAGTTCTTTTTAAGGGAAAATTCTACTATAAAATGATATATGTATATTTTAATTTTATTTTTCTAATTCTGAACTTAAAACCAAAAAAAGAACATTTCTGTTGGCAAACTAGGACATAAAAGATTATATGTGCAACTATGACAAGTATGTTCAGCTTGCTTTTTAAGAAGAAACATGTAATAAAATGCAACATGTCACTTTCAAAGCTGTTTTGCTTGTCTATAACAGAATATTTATGTAACTTTTTATAGGATACTATTTCTTGAGTTTATTTCAGTTTTTCAGGACAAATCTTTTTTGAGGTCATTAACCTGTTTATTAAATTAAATTTTTTCAGTTCACTGACGTCTTATCCTGGTGTTTCTATGTGTTTGTAGTCTGTAAATCTGTAGGAATTCTCTAGTTATTGGACCAGACCAGAGTGCATGGGTAGCATATGTCCATATTTCAATAAGTTTCTCAATCATCAGAGGGTGAAAAAAGAAATACTTTTAAGTTTTTTTAACTAAAAATTCACTGCTAATCTAGTTCTTTCTCCTGAATCCTTATTTTTTCTTATTAAGAACCATCTCATTCCTCCTCCTCTAGTGTACTTGTCCTTATCTCTTTTGTTCTCGTACTACAAAAAAATGATTGGAGTCATAGTTAAGAATAGAGTAGACCAAAAATCTCAACACCAGCAAATTTTGTTGTTAAACAGTAAGTAAGTAGTGAGGGAAAGGCCAAGTCATTGATGTCTCACCAACTGATTGATGGAAAAACTGCTATTTGATCTCCATTCAGGACATATTAACTTGTAGCTATTATTTTTTTAAATTGTAGGCTATTTTCTGTAGCCATACACACTTTCCTTTGATTTTTGGGGGACAAGCCACAAAAAAGAGGAGAGCATAATAGGCAGCATTCTCCAGGTGAGCTGGTAACGATGCTGATCCATCTGCTGATCCCACCCCCAGTGCTTATCAGTCACCAGTATCTCTCAGTAGCATTTTTCCTTTGATTCTTAAGTGATTATAAAACTTTATGAAAATAAAAAACCACTTCTTAATGTTATTAATCAAGTTTGAACATGAGCTAAATTTATTTTTCTATTAAAAGGTAATGTTTTTATTCTAAAAATGATCTATTATTAATTTCCTGACAACATGATTTAATGATGAAAATAACATGAGAATCATTATGAAGTTTGTGTTACAGTGACTAGTGATTGGTTGGTTTTTCTTTTGATGTCACAATTCTCATATCAAGAAATGAAGTAGAGGAAAATATCAAAGATTTAAATAGAAGGAAGTATCCCTGAAATACTCCAATGGGTAGGATTATCACCTTTTTGTCATGGAACATTGCTCAGGTACCTATATAGTATTCAGCTGGCACAAATAAAAATAATTTGTGGATATTGTTGGAGGAAAAATGACTTTAATTTTGTAAATGTTCAGCTTTTTTATGTCATTTCTTTTTTTTTAAATAAATTTAGCCAGTATAATGTAATATATCTTGAGTCAATTATCTATCTTCAAACAGTAACCATCCAGCAAGTACCGTTTTCTCTTGCTCAGAAAATTTCCGTAACATGTTCATGTTTATGTAGTTGTATTCAAAACAGTTATTTTAAAGAAGTAAGTATTCTTCAGAGAATAGGGTTATATTAAGCTTTGCCTTTCTGGTGTGTGGAGAGAAAAGAGAACTAGAAAAGATATTATGAAATTTTTGTGGCACAGTAGCCTATGGAATAATTTTTTTTTTGCAGTAATATCGCTTTTAGGGAAGATGGTGCATTCCCATTGTCAGAAATTTTGTTACTAGAGGGAGAAATAATACAGGAAACATTGTAAGACATCAGAAAAATGGAGTTAATGTTTGAAAATATAGATATCATTGAAACAATGTTTTTACTGTTGAGACCAATATGTTTTATGTACCCTTTTGTGTAGGGATGATTGGGTTACTCTGTTGACCCTCCAGGCCACTTTGAGTTCTTTTTGTCTCTTGCCTGTGGCTTAAAATAGGAAGAAATTTCCAATAATACACCAGTGGCCAGTTGTATAAACCCTGGCATTTGAACATTTGGCCATCTCTCTGTGGTTCCCTTTAGGGAGAATTAATCCAATAGAATTGGAAAATGGTAGTGCCTATGTGGCCATTTTCTTTTCTTTTTCTCTTTTCCTCCATGTAAAGCTTGGTTATCTGGACTCTCCAAATGTAATACCCAAATTGACTTGTTCAGTCTTAATGGGAATGCACCTTAGCTCTTTAGGATGGGCTACTCCTCAGTGACAGATCTCTCAGCACTCGTGAACGTGTGAACATATATATATGTGTGTATGTGGGGTGAGGGAAGGGGGGGAGAGAGAGAGAGAGAAAGAAAGATGGGAAATAGGACCTATGATTTCATCAGTGTGTAAGATTGCACCTTGTGGAAATTCACCTCCCCTTCCCTAAAGCAGATTGGCAATTTAGTTTTAGAGTTGCTTAGGATACTCAAGAGATAAAGGGTCTTACCTCAAGTTCACATAACTAGAATCTGTCAGAGGCAGGAGTTAGACTCAGGTTTAAGGCCTGGCCTTCTGTCCAGTATGTCATGCTACCCCTCTCTTCTTTGGATAGGTAAAGGACTAGACTCCCCTCGGGAAAAATGTGCATATCAGTCAGGAAAGACAGGCTGGAGCCAGATCGTGAAGAACTTTGACTGTTAGAGGAGTGTATATTTTATCCTAGAGGCAGTAGGGAGCCACTAAAACTTCTTGAGTAGAGGAAAGTGAAATGGTCAACTGTGCTTTAATAATATTAATTTGCCAGCTGTGTGTAACACTAATTGAATAGAAAGAAGACAGACTTGAGCCTGAGAGATTTATAGTAGGCTGTTATAGTCTAGTGAGGGTTTGAACTAAGGTGATGGCTGTTTGATTAGAGAAAAGGGGAGGCATGTGAAGAATATTAAAGAAGTAGAATTGACAAGACATAAATCAGTGTGAGTGAGTGTGCATTCCTTTCGACCCAGTAATAGTACTGCTAGTTTGTATCCCACAGATCAGTTTGTAGGAATGACTTGGAAACAAAAGGAGTACCCATTGTTGGGGGAATGGCTGTGCAAATTGTGGTTCATGAATGTATGGAAATACTGTTGCTCCATAAGAAATGATTGAGACAATTTCAGGGAAACTTTTGAAGGGGATTGTATGAACTGATGGCAGTGTGAAGTGAACAGAATCAGTAAAACTATCTGTACTGTAACATCAAAATGATAAAGACATGGGTTAGTGAGATGTAGAGTTGAGAATGATTTCTAGGATGTAAATAGGACTGGCTGTATGAAAGGGGATGGATACCCTTGATAGAAATAGCTTAAGTTTGGAAAAGGAATAAGTTTCAGAAGAGTATATTTTCAGGTTTGTACATATTGAATGTGATTCCTATGGGCATAGTGGAGTGGAGCTTGCGTACTTTCTCTTCTTCTTCATAACCTCTTTTATCCAGTCAAGCAGTCAGCAATTATGTATAAGACTTTGTGCCAGTCTCTGCTTAACTCTCAAAAGCAAAATAAGAGCTAGGTTGAAGCATATGGATGAAGAAGAGGAAAGGAAACTTAGAAAAGCTTTAATGACCAGATTTCCTGTTGAATTTTTGACTTGTCTAGAAAAATTACTTTTGTCCTTGTTACCTGATGCTTCTAGATCATCAATTAATAATTTGGTTTCTCCATGTTAGACACTACAGGAAGGGAAATCAAAGGAATATTAAGGTGCTCAGACATCCATTTGGGAAGGCAAAACTCAGCTGTATTCACCCCAGAATTAGATTTTCTTGCTTTGGTTTTGTAAATAGATTTTTATATGGACCTGCACATTATTTTCCTTGACTTTTATTTGTTATCCTTCTGTGACTACTCATAATTCAGAATGACAAAGCAATTTTCCTTTTAAGACAATTACTCTGCTGTGTGTTGGATGATTCCAGTTTAGTTTTTGTTTGTTGCCACCACATTTAAGGTAGTGTTACATACAAATAAAAATAAATGATTTTTATAAGGAGACAGATATCCTGGGGGAAAACTCTGTCCTTTCAGTTGTCCATGGCTTTCAACTAGGTTTCAGAAATTTGGGAAGACTTATTTATATTATTTTGCTAGAAATATCTTAGGAGAGAACAAAGTTTGCCTTTGGCTTCTGACAATTTAGGCTTATTTGAAACCAAGAACAAACAAATACTCAAAATGCTCCATCTCTATATCCTCCATGACATTTGTATTTAGGACATTTGTGGCAGTATACATTAAGTGGTTAATCTGTATCTATATATTATCTGCAGGTAGCTAGATTGATGCAGTGATTCTTATTTCTTATGCTGTACTTCCACAATTTATCATAAAAGCATTATGTAATTGCTTTCATCTCTGATTTTTTTTCAAGTGTTTGTAAGACTTAGAGCTAATGAAGCTCCAAGATACCAATCCAGAAGGGACAGTAGGAGCTTAGGAGAGTCTAATGTCTTGATAATTTATAAGGGGATATTTACAAGATATTACTAAGAGTTTTCTAAGGTTCTGCAGAACACCGCATGTATATATCATTACATCCACTTTAATAAACTCTTAAAACTTGAGTTATTTGTTTTTGAATTCATTTCGTTCAGGGTTATTTATGTGTATTCTATGTTGTTAAAATACAAAAGTCAAGGGAGAATACAAAAATCAGAGCAGTGGAAAAAAACCTACTAATTTGTCTTTTCTTTTTTAATAATAGGTATAAATAATCAAGTAGATGTAAGGGAGCTAATGATAAGTTTATTTTGTCTTTCACAAAGAGTAAGAGATCTTTTTATTACATGTTCGACTAATAAAGTAAATAAGCTGAAATTCTGTACAGAGCACACAAGGTTTCCATATTTTATTTTTTAAAATACTTCTTTAACAGCAGCTTTACTAAAAAGTAAAATGTTTATAAAGTTATATATGAGTTCATATGCATTAAACTTTTGGGGTTTGAAGTGACTATCAGAAATTTAAATTTCAGGCCCCTAAAGAAAAAGACCACATTGCCTTTTGCTAAGTACAAAATAAATATATTTAGAGAGAGATCCCATCTTTTTTAACATGGTTATTTATATCTGTGATAAGATAGCTACAGCAAAATAGAGGTTCTATGGATTCTGTTTTGCCTATTTCCTTTTAATATTGTCCTAGTTTCTTTAACTTTTTGGTTAAAAGAGAGAAATGTTTATTTGAATCATAAACATCTGAGGTTCTGCATACTTGAGTGAGTTGAAAAAATAGTTTTTCTTTTACTAAATATTATATGTCAAGAAAGTGACTTGCTTAGTTTTCAGACATATCAAAGATTAAATGTTTCACTTTTAATATCTTTAATTGAAGAAATTCTAGTTATTCAGCGTATATTAAAATGGCATGTCATATCTTTCTGACCTAATAATTCCTGGGCCGAAACTAGTTCAGCAGCACTGGATCTACCCCTCACTACTGCCTCCTAACTGCCCTCCCAGACTTCCCTAACCATACCACTGCTTGCTTCTGCATGCTCTGAGGCAGGCCTCAGAATACAGAATACAGTACTACTACTTGCCAGGGAGCACATCTTTGAACCATCTCTGGGGTGGGGAACCTGTGGCCTTCTAGGTCTTTAGGTATGGCCTTTTGACTGAGTCCACAGTTTTACAGAACAAATCCTTTTATTAATAGGATTTGTTCCGTGAAGTTTGCATTCAGTCAAAGGGCCGCATTTGAGGACATAGAGGGCCACTTGTGGCCTGGAGGCCCCTGAGCCATCTAATTACCTGTTTTCCTTAGTGGACCTTTTTTGCATCCACTAATACCTTGCCAAGACTCATTTCTCAGTGGTTAGCATCCTCCTACTCCCTTGTACTCCTCCTTATCCCAGTGGTTATGAACCTTAGCTACTGCTGAACAAACTGTTGCTGCTTTCTGCTCCCTCATTCCTATCCATCTCAACCTAACTCCCTCTTCCAAAGTTTCATCTCAAATTTTCCTGTCTCTTCCATTATACCTGCTCTGATACTGACAGATTCCTTCTCATCCTCAGCCTTTTCCTTTCTTGTTTCTTCTATTTTAAGAAACTCATTGTTTTCCTTGGTCCCCTTTATAACATTGACTATACTTTCCCTCTTATCTCCTGACTCATTATTCACAGTAGGAGAGTTGGAATATTTCTTGCTCTCCATTTCCACTTCTGTACTCTTCCAGTACCACCATCAGTCACTCTGTAAGTCTGCTTCCTTTGATGTTTAGACTGTTCAGATTTATCACCCAATCCAGATCCTGGTGACTTCATCTTTTTTAAAAACACAATTTTATTTTGAATTTTGAATTCTCTCCCTTCCTGTCCATCTTCCTTGTTCTTATCCATTGAGAAGGGGAAAAAAAACAATCTTTTACAAATATGTTTAGTCAGACAAAACATGCCCATGTTAGCCATGTCCATGGCTGTTATCTTTTGAACTCTAGGACATTCTCTTTGCTTACCCGGTGAATTGAGTGCTTGGCTCAGTCTTTCCTTCATCCCCAATTCTACCCCTCATATTAGGTGATTTCAACATACTCTTTTATGTTTCTTCAATTACCCAAACTTCTCAGTTTCTTAATTTTTTTAGTGTCTATGACCTATTTCTCCATTCCTTTTCTGCCTCATGGAGATGCTCATAACTTTATCCTACTTATCCCAAACCTTTTCTTTGTTTTCACTGTAACCTAATTCTTCGTTATAGTGTTTTTCTAGGCTACCACCCCGACTGCACTCCCAGTCCCTCCCTGATCTTGACTCTTTAATGAACCAGTTAAATACTACATTATCCTCTACTCATTTTTTGGACATTTTATTTTCTGTCCTGAACTTAAATACCAAATAAAGTAGAATATTTGTATATACACTGCAGAATGCAATTGCATATGAAACTGACTTCCTATTTCATACTACTTAAAAA
>JAQQSZ010016520.1:0-11016 GCA_028646595.1 Phalanger gymnotis
AAAAAAAAAAGAAAAGAAAAATCCAGTTTTTGCTTATGAGTATGGCTCACCAAGTTCAGTGTTGAAGAACCTGGATAGGATATTGAAATCTCAATCTCACAAATATGACTCTATTCATAGTTATTCAAGTTCAAAAATTAGAGGGGGCAAGTAACATCTCAAAATCAATAATATATATACATGCACATATATATTTAAAATTTCTTCAAGGACACTCCATTTCTTTCTCAGCAAAAGTCAGACTATCTTGGCACCCTCTGTCTTTAATGACTATCTAAATTTTTTAGCACTGTGACAGACTTCCATTAAGTGTGTGTTGCTTTCAGTTGTCTACATAGCAAGTCAAAAGTACCAACATCAATATTGCAAAGAACTTCCTTTTAAGCCCATAATCAATGCTTGCCAATAATGAATAAACATTAATTATTAACCATGGATGTGGTCTGAGCTGTTTTACTTATGTCTGCTTTTAAAGTACTTGTAAAGGATTGCTACTGTCAAGCACATCCATTAAACAGAGATCACAGCACTGAGATCACAAAAAGGCTCAGAATTGTTGACAAGAGATGTTTATGAGACTCAGGTAACCTTTCTTTGATGCTGCATCTCTTCCTCTGTAGTATTTCACACTATTCAGCTCTGTCCAAATTTGTATTGTCCTATAGGAAAAACAAAGACATAGGCAAAGCATAATTTTATTGAGCTCTCAACAATGATTTTTAAATAATCCTAAAGTTCACTTTTAACAGAAATGCCTAATTATCAAAAGACATATAAAATAGAAGGATTTTTCAATTCTTCCACTGAACATTTTGCATGACATTGTCAATATCTGAGGGACACCCCTTTGTAGCGAATATGGGGTCACCAGTGAATAACAATTCTAGATTTGCAGTTTTCTGGAGGATTTTTATCCTCTAAAATCATGAATGCATACCAAAATGTTTCCTTATACATTTCAACCTGAAAGCCATGATCAAAAAATGAGCCTAGATATCATCTTTCAAAAAATTATCAAGGAGAACTGCCCTGATATTCTAGAGCCAAAGGGTAAAATAGAAATGGAAAGAATTCACCAATCACCTCCTGAAAGAGATCAAGATTATAATGATGGTGGTGGTGGTGATAATAATAATAACAGTAACAATAATAAACTGTATTAATCTATGTGAGAATATGGATACCACACAGGATATGTGAGTTGTGATCTATATCATAGATGAGAAATTAAGGGTGAGATAACTTACTTGGGCAAGGTAACATAGGAAATAAGTGTTAGAAACAAGACTTAAACAGCACTTTACTGACTTAAAATTCAGCATTATTTCCACCAGGCCATTATCAAAATCTTTCAAATGATATTAAATATATGAACATAACAAAATATACTAGGAACTTTTATTTTATCATTTACTAGAAAAAGCTAAATAAATGAGAATATATGGAATGAAATCATTGGCTGATTACAAAGAAATCATAAATACATTTTTGAACTCAAAGTAGCGTATGCTATAGTGGATAGAGTATAGACCTTAGAGTCAAGAAAAGTGTATCTATATCCTGCCTCAGTTGCTGAATTGCTGTTTGATCCTAAGCATATAATTTAATTTCTCTCAGCCTCAGTTTCCTCCTCTATAAAAAGGAGATAATACCAGTGCCTATCAAATAGGATTATTGTAACAACAAAGTGATATGATTTACTATAAAGTTCTTAGCAAAATGTAAAGTTCTATATAAGTGTTTGATTATATTTGTAGGTTATGCAATTCAATGAATTAAGCATTCCTCACTCATAATCTTCATCTCTTTAATGAAAGAAGAGGACATTTTCACAATTGTTTTCCTGAGCCTAGCTTCATCATTACAATAACACATCATTTCATGTGTTAAAGGAAGTCAAGGCAAGGGAAGGAAAAAAAAGTATTTATAAAGCTACTACTGTGTGCCAGGGAATATGTTAAGTCCTTTACAAATATTGTTTTGTTTAATCTCATTTAATCAGTTGTAAAAATTGTTTTATTAGCTCTGCTTACTTCTTTCTACATCAATTCACGTTTTCCTTTTCCCCATTGCATTTCTCATATTTGCTATTGTTATTTATGATAAAGTAATATGCCATTACATTTTTGTAGCGCCAATCATAAGCAATTCCCCAAATAAATGGCATTTTCTTTGTTTCCATTTCTCTGAAATCTCACAAATGTTTCCCAAATCTGTTGGTGAACATATGACCTTTCTTTTTGTTTTAGATCTTACTGAGTCACATGTCTAATATAGGAGTCAAATGGTATGGACATTTTACATTCATTTTTATTTTTAAAAGTATAACACCAACTTGCTTTCCAAAATGATTAAGCCAATTTTCTCCTCCATCAACGTTGACTGTTTTTCTCATTGAAGTAATTTAGAAGAATGTTTTCTTTCTAAAATAATTTTAGTGTAATTTATGTAACGTAGGTACTAATCTCTCTAAATATTTTATAGAAATTGCCTTACATTGCTCTGGAATAGGGTGCTTTCCCCCTCCCCTCTTTGGAAGTATCTTTATGGTTTATTAAATTGCATTTTTCTGTGATTGGGTTGCTTAAGAATTCAATTTTATGATCTGTTAAGATGGGCATTTTATATTTCTCTAGGTAATGATCCAGTTCCTTTAAATTCTCATTTTTTTGCTAGGATATCGTTGCGTATAGTAGATTCAGATCATCTTTTGTGTGTTTTCTCCTTGTTTTTTAAAACAAATTGGTAATTTGATCTTCTACTTTCTTTTTTTTTGTCAAATTAGATATAGGTTTATTGACTTTGTTATAGTTTTAAAAAAATAATAGTTCATGTTGTTTATCTTTTCTATAGACTTCTTATTTCCATTGTGCATATTTATCTAAGTTTCAATATTTTTTTCTTTTTGTGCTCAATATACATTAATGAATGTGTTTATTTAAGAATGTTTAATTGTCCAAGTCAGTTCATTTCACATAATTCCATTATGTTGAGATATATATATATATATGTATGTACACACACAGAGAAAGAATTTATTTTTTCTTAGAAATACTTTAGCTACATTCTCAGAATTGTGGCATATTGTCTGAATTGTGTTTATTTCTTTGATATTTTTATTTGATTGTGTATTTATTTGATCTATTCTCTGACCTACTTTATTAAGTATAGCACTAAGTAACCATTTAGGTCTACTTGTCCCCCTTATGGTTTTCATGTTCTTCAATATTTTATTATATTATGATATTTAAAGAATGTGTTCAGTGTATTATCTTTTTAACATTCATATGTATGTATGTATAGGTGTGTGTTTAAACACACACAAATATATATATATATATATATATAGATATACATAAACACACACATATATATACACACAAATATATATATATATACATATATATACATAAACACACACACACATATATATATATACATACATATATATTTTTCTTGTATCCTAACAGTTCATTTTTAAAGGTCTCTTTGGTGATGATAAATAGGTATAATCAATAATGGTCCCACTTAGATGGTGCCATTTTTTAGTTCTAATGTTTCAACAGTTCAGTTTATGATTTTCCTTTTTAGTCATATTTCTATTATATTTATTAAGTTTTGAAAAAGGAACATTCATGTCTCCTATAATTATTGTGTTATGTAATTGTGTTTTTTGATAATTTAATTTGTATTTAATTAATTAAATTAAAATGTAATTTGCCTTTATGAATTTAGAAGTTATTTTATTTGAGGTTTATATAGAAACTGATATTCATTAATTTTCTATGATAGTTCTGAATATAGTATATTCACACACATCACTTTTCACATTTTGAGTTTTTATGCCTGCTTTGATTACATGATTGGAATGGCTACTAGTGTTTTTTTTTATTTATGGGATACATAATAAGTTTTATTTAAAACTCTGATATCTATTCTACATATGAAATTTTAGTTTTGTTCTTTATATGCAGCAAAACATTTTGTGTTTTTAACCTATCTGCAATTTTCTTTTATTAATCCAATTATAGTTAAAGTTATAATTGTTGTTTGTGTTTTCCTCTACTTTTGTTGCTTTTTCTCTTCCTCTTTTAATATTATTACACTAAAACTCTCTCTAGCTATCTACCTATATCTTTCCTCCATCTTTATATCTAAAATATGAAATCTACCTATACTAAGTGCCTCTACTTTCTTCTTGTTCAATTCTAAACTCTCTGCAATCTGGCTTCTGACCCCAATGTTCAACTGAAACTGCCACCTCTAAAGTTATTATTCATATCTTAATTGCCACATCTAATGTACTTTTTCAGTCCTGATCATCTTTGACCTCTTTGCATCATCCTTTGACAGTACTGATTACCTTCTCCTGGATAGTCTCACCTTTCTAGGTTTTCCTGACAGTGTACTCTCCTGGCTTTCCTATTACCTTGTCAGTCACTTTTGCTGATTCCTTCATCCATGTCACACTGCCTAATCATGCATATCCCCTATATGCTAAGCCCATCTTTCTTTTCACTCTCCTCTATGTGTCCACACTTAAATTTGTATATCCAGCCCCAATCTCTATGTTGAGCTATAATTATACAAGCATTACTGCCTAGTGGACCCCTAAAACTATATGTCTCATGTGCATCTTAAACTGAAATGTTTCACTCAAAACTGTACTCATTATCCCTTCCAAACTCTCCCCTCTGCTGAGCTTGCTTATTACTTTCAAAGGCATCATCTTCTTTGAGTAACCCTTAAGTCTCTTCGCAACCAAGTCATTCTCCCATCAGATGCATACTTATACACATACATATATGTGTGTGCATATGTACATATGTTTATATGTATGCGTATGTAAGTATATGTGTATATATTATATGTATCTATATACATACATATATGTAATATACATAATTATGTATACATTTATATAACACCATATCATATATCCCAGCGCCTCTAACAACTTCCTATTACCACTGAGATCAATATGAATTCCTTTTTTCCCCACATTTAAAACTGTTTATAACAAGTCCCCTTACTACTTTCCATCCTTATTTCTGTGATATACTTACACTAGCCTAGTTGCACACTCCAAATACCATATTCCATATGCCATCTCCATGCTTTTACAAGGAGGTTCCCTGATGCCTGGAAATCTCTGTCCCTTCAGTTCCACTATCTCATTTTCCTAGCTTTCCTCAAAACTCAATTTGAGTCCCATGTCCTAAAGAAACCTTTCTTTGGTGTCACTTCTTCAGGCATTACCATCATATAACTCAAACCTACGTGAACTAGGCTTTCTTGTTTCTTAAGCAGCTCATTAAGCAATCACTCCCAGATTTAACCAAAGAAACAAAGTCATTTGAATAATTCAGTGCTCCAAAAGGGAAAAGGGTAAAAAAAAAAGTCCCACCTTAATTACCAATACAACATGAAGAAAAAGCGAAGAAAAAAAAGAATTCCACTTACTAACTTGGGTTTATTTTAAATGGTCTTTCCTACACTGTAAACAAATTGGGAAAAAGAAGCTTGTGGATACCTAAAAACTAACTGAAGTCTGTTTTTTTCAATTTTTGTCATAAGAAATATACCACAGAGATACTATTCATGGACAATCTTACCACAATGAAAACATTTTGTCATCCTGCTAATAGCAAACAGATTAAATTTATGGTTTAATAACTTGCAATACTGCATTTGAAGTATATGCAAAGTGTTCCTGTAACCTCTGCTATGTTGTAAAAAAATTCACACCATTAAAAATGAGAACCTTAGAGCAGAAAACAGGAAAGAAGGGTCAGATGAGAATTACCCCTTACTGCAACTTTTCATTAAAACCAAACATTTTATTACTACTCTTAAATTTTAAGGCAGAATCCCACAGGTCACACTGTTCACATAGGGATAGGATAATGAAAATAGACTGTAAAAACATCAATATATCATATCACAACTATGCAAAAAGGCTTAAATATTGCTTCTGGAAAATAGGTGGTCAAGGTCAGTTAACAAAAAAAAAGCCGTTTTGGTGGAAGTTCTTTCAATCCAAGCTAATAGGCAAGAGATACAGAAGTACGTTAACATAGGCTATGAGAATGTGAGGCAAAGTAAACAGATGCACTTCTTGAAGGAGCTGTGTGTTTCCATAAAGGTAAATTAAGAGCTACATGTAAAATAA
Organism: Phalanger gymnotis; assembly: GCA_028646595.1. Taxonomy (NCBI): domain Eukaryota; kingdom Metazoa; phylum Chordata; class Mammalia; order Diprotodontia; family Phalangeridae; genus Phalanger; species Phalanger gymnotis. Next base: position 6,173 of record JAQQSZ010016520.1, read on the forward strand.
GGCTACAGGATATTAAAGGTTGTTTTTTTTCCTTAACTTTTAGTTCAAATATGCAATAGATAGAGGGAGCTTCTAATGTGGAAACACCCTTTACCATTGTAGTTTTTTTTTTGTAGCCTCAGAGATGCTCCTAGAGTATTGAGAGGTTAAGTAACTTGCCTGGGGTTGTGTAGCCTGAATGTCTTAAAGAAAGGACTTGATTCCAAATTCTAAGCTATAATTTACAACCTGGAAAATCATGTTTGTAGGCAATTTGGTGAAAATTTGTATGAAATATGCTTCTTTGGCCAAAACGACCAGCAACTTTTGAAGGATTGGGTACTGAAAATGCATCTGAAAATAATATGTTACCCTTATTAAAAACCATCTCAAAGATGGTGGAGTAAAAGCAGGGACTTGCTTGAACTCTCACCCAGCACCTCTAAATATGTATAAAAATGACTCCAAACAATTTCTAGAGCTACAGAACCCATAAAATGACAGTTAAACAAATCTCCAACCCAAGACAACCTGGAAAGCCAACAGGATAGGTCTATCAGACCAGGCTGGGAGTAAGGGCATAGTCCAGTTTGGGTTCTGCCAACAAAGATCCGGCTAGAGCAGGCCTCAGGGGACTGAATCACTGGCAGCTGTAGCAGTTTTCAGACTTCTCAATCCACAAACACTTAAGAAGAAGTAGAAGGTCAGTGGGGAAACTCTGTTGTATCTGGGTGAGAGAAGAGCACTGTCTGGTTCCAGGCCCAGGGCAGCAGAGGAGCTGGTGGGCAGTAGAGGGAGCAGCAGCAGCTGCTGCTGCTTCTGGAGCTCCAGGCCCACAGATGGTGGGAGGATCAAATGGCTGAACAGAGAGGGATTGCAAGGATCTCTTTGCTGGTGCTGAGGCAGGATTCTCTTGATTGGCCCTGCTTGGATCTTGGTCACAGTCATGGGTGGCCATGCTGGGCTGAGGGGTAGTGCTGGAATAGCAGAGCTTGTGGTAGCTGTGGAGAAGGAATCATACAGAGACCAGAACACAGGCCAAGAGAGAAGTAAACATCTCTCCTTTAATCATACCATCTCTGAAGAACTGAAAATTTGCATGTGCCTAGAAGTATCTCTGACAATAGCTGAAAAAAAAAACCCTGAAACTTGGAACAGAGCAGTCTCCACTCTGGAAGCAGAGTACTACCTTGACAAGAACCATAAAAGTCAAGTATTTGGCTGGGAAAATGAGTAAACAGTGTAAAAAATCATATTATAAAATCTTACTTTGGTGACAAAGAAGATCGAAGTATATAACCAAAAGAAGATAACAAAGTCAAAGATCCTACATATAAAGCCTTCAAGAAATATGTGAGGGGGGGGCAGAGCCAAAATGATGAATGGAAAGCAGGGACTTGCATGAGCTCCCCCACAGGTCCCTTCAAACACCTATAAAAATGGCTCTGAACAAATTCTAGAACTGCAGAAACCACAAAATAGCAGAGGGAAGCAGGGCTCCAGCCCAGGACAGCCTGGATGGTCACAAGGCAAAGTGTATTCTCAGGGACCTGGGAGCAGGGTGGAGCAGAGCCCAGAGTGAGCCGCACCTGGACTGATCAGAATGGGAGCCAGGTGCAACAAGCCCTAGTGCCCTGAATGAGTGAGCTGTGGCAGTTACCAGACTTCTCAAACCACGAACACCAAAGACAACAGAAAAGGTTAGTGGGAAAAACTGCAGGGGACACAGTGAAAGGAGTTCACAGTCAGCCACCAACCCAGGGACAGCAGAGGTGGTGCACCTCTGAGGCTGCTTACAGAGCTACAGCTGCAGTTGCTTCTGGCCCCAGGCCCACCTGGTGGGAGAAATTAAGTGGTGGATCTGAGTGGGAGTGCAGAGCCAGCTTAGATCTGAGTCTGGTCTCAGTTGGTGGTTCTTGGGTGTGTAGGAGTGCTGGTGTGGCAGAGCTTGCTCTGTAGAAGTATCTCTGAAAAATGCAGCAGAAGGCCCTAAAGCTCTCTACTCTACAAGCAGTCATACTTTACAAAAAGATCAAGGGTCAAGTAGTTGCCTGGGAAGATAAACAGGCAGCAAAACCAGACCCAGATTCAGAATCAGACTTGGAATCTTTTTTTTTGTTGACAAAGAAGACCCAGAAGAAGTCAACAAAGTCAAATAGCCTACAGCAAATGCCTCCAGGAAAAATATGAATTGGTCTCAGGCCAAGGAAAAGCTCAAAAAGGATTTGGAAAAGCAAGCAAGAGAAGTAGAGGAAAAATTTGGAAGGAAAATGAGAGTGATGCAAGAAAATCATGAAAAACAAGTCAATGACTTGCTAAAGGATACCCAAAAAATACTGAATAAAATAACACCTTAAAAATAGACTAACTCAAATGGTAAAAGATCTCCAAAATGCCAATGAGGAGAAGAATGCCTTAAAAAAGCATGATATACCAAATGGAAAAGGAGGTCCAAAAGCTCATCATAGAAAATAATTCCTTAAGAATTAGAATGGAGCAAATGAAAGCTAATAACTTTATGAGAAATCAAGAAATTATAATACACAACCAAAAGAAGAAAAAAAAATAAAAGGCAATTTAAATTATTTCATTAAAAAAACACTGACCTAGAAAATAGATCCAGGGTAGATAATTTAAAAATTATTGGACTACCTAAAAGCCATCATCAAAAAAATAGCCTACATGTCATCTTTCAAGAAATTGTCAAGGAAAACTGCCCTGGTATCCTAAAACCAGAAGGTAAAATAGAAATGGGAAGAATTAACAGATCACCTGTTGAAAAAGATCCCAAAAGGAAAACTCCTAGGAATATTGTAGCCAAATTCCAGAGTTCCCAGGTAAAGGAGAAAATATTGCAAGCAGTCAGAAAGAAACAATTCATGTATGGTGGAAACACAACAAGGATAACACAAGATCTAGCAGCTTCCTCATTAAGGGATTGAAGGGCTTGGAATATGATCTTACAGACAGCAAAGGAGCTAGGATTAAAACCAAGAATCATCCATGCAGGAAAACCAAGAATAATACTTAAGGGGAAAAAAGGAATTTTCAATGAAATTGAGGACTTTTAAGCAATCTTGATGAAAAGATCAGAGCTGAACAGAATATTTGACTTTCAAATACAAGAATCAAGAGAAACATGAAAAGGTAAATAGGAAATAGAAATCATAAGGGACTTATTAAAGTGAACTGTTTATATTCCTACATGGAAAGATGGTATTTGTAAGTCTTGAGACCTTTCTCAGTATTGGGGTAGTTGAAGAGAATAGCTAACTAGCTGCATAGCTACACAGACAGAAAGACAGACAGACAGACAGGCAGGGAGGCAGATAGATAAATAGATAGATAGATAGATAGATAGATAGATAGATAGATAGATAGATAGATAGATAGATAGATAGATGGACAGAGAGATAGACAGATAGATAGATGGCACAGGGTGAGTTGAATATGCAGGGATGATATTAGGAGAAGGAGAAAGGGAGAGATATCGTAGTATAAATTATCCCATATAAAAGAAGCAAGAAAAAGCAGTTACAATGGCAGGGAAGGGGGGGATATGAAGGGAAATGAGTCAACTTTACTCTCATTGGATTTGTTTTAAGGAAGGAATACACAGTCAATTGGGCATCTTACCCCACAGGAAAGTGGGGGGGGGAGGATAAGGAGAGGGTTATAAATAGGAGGACATATTCGAGGAGTTGGTAGTCAGAAGCAAACACTTTTGAAAAAAGACAGGGTCAAAAGAGAAAATAGAATAAATGGAGGGGAGGGATAGGATGGAGGGAAATATGCTTAGTCTTTTACAACATGACCATTATGGAAACGTTTTGCATAACTACACATGCATAACCTATATTGAATTGCTTGTAATCTCAATGATGATTGGCAGGGAGGAAGAAGGGAGAGAATCTGGAACTCAGAGTTTTAAATACAAATGTTAAAAATTGTTTTTACATGGAACTGGGGGAAAAAGATACACAGACAATGGGGTACATAAATCTATCTTGCCCTATAAGAAAGTAAGGGAGAAGGGGATAAAAGAAGGGAGAGCAGACTAATGAGAATGCATGCCATTTTGGGCTAGAGGATAGGGGAGAGATGGGGAGAAATTTTGTAATTCAAAATCTTGTGGAAATGAATGTTTAAAACTAAATAAATAAAATAAATAAATGAATGAATAAATAAATAAATAATTTTTTTTTAAAATCGGAAATGAAAAAAAAGACATATCTGAACCTGGAACACTATGTACAGTTCTAGTTACTCCATCTCATAAAAGACAAAACTAAATTGATAGTAGAGAAAGAGTGCAAGTAGGTCAAGGGGAATGAGAAATTTCCAACTGAATTGAGAAACTGGAAAGGGAGAGAAAGAGAAAATGAAGAAAACAGACAAAAGAAATAAGAATGAAAAAACAGAGGAAGAGGAGAATGAATAAGAGGAAGAAGGATAGAAGAAAGAGCAATAAGGAGTTAGTTAAAGAGAAGGGAAGAGAGCAAGGAGGGAAAAAACTAAAGGCTAAGAAGAAGAAAGGGAAATACAGGGCAAAAGGAGAAAAATAAAAGTTGTTAAGGGTGAGGTGAATGGGATTGATAACAATAACAAAGAAGGATCCCTGAAGGACCAATTATTGTTCACCCTGGATAAGATAAGGCCTAGAGATGACTTTATTGTCGGGAGTAAGTATCTGAAGTGTTGCTGTGAGGAAGAGATATTAGAATTGTTCCATTTGTTCCAGAGTGAAGTACTAGAAACAATAGAGGTTGCCTGAAGTCTGATTTAGGTATGGTATCTGGGAGATCTTCCTAACAATGAGAGCTGTGGTTAATTGAAATGAGTTGTCTTGTACTCACAGAATTGGC
>JAQQSZ010016521.1:0-11015 GCA_028646595.1 Phalanger gymnotis
GGGAGGAAATGGGGAGAAAATTTGTAATTCAAACGCCTGTGAAAATCAATGCTGAAAACCAAACATGTCAAAAATAAATTAAAAAAAATATTTGATAACTGTACTCTTTATAATTAGACCTTTGTAATCCTATGTATTTTATTTTATGCATTGAATTATTTTTTTATTTTTAAAATAAGTTTATTTTTAGTTTTCAACATTCACTTCCATAAGATTTAAATTTTCTCCCCCTTCCTTCCCTTCTATCAAGATGGCATGTAATCCAATATATGAACACATATGTTCCTATTAAACGTATTTTCACATTAGTCATGTTGTATAGAAGAATTAGAACAAATGGGAGTAACCATGAGAAAGAAAAACATAAAACAAAACAAAATTAAAAAAGAAAATTCTCTGCTTCAATATGCATTCAGATTCCATACTTCTTTTGCGGAATATGGACGACATTTTCCATAATAAGTCTTTTGGAATTGTTTTAGGTTCTTGCATTGCCACGAAGAGCTAAGCCTATCAAAAACACCATGTGGCTGTTACTGTGTACAATGTTCTCCTGGTTCTGTTCATTTCACTCAGCATCAGTTCATATGTAGAGATGTAGAGAGCCTTTTCAAGCAAGAGCTAGGCTGGCCAACAGTGAGGCTAATTGCCAACTACTGCTTGGAAATGAAGTTATCAGGGGCCAGTGCTTGACATAAGCCCAGTGCTTTGGATAAAGCTGTTTGAATATAGGAAAGCATCTGCCATAAGGAATGGAAATTAACCAAGGAAAGTCTGGAAAGAGTGAGGCCAAAATCAGTTGGTAGGAGATCTAGGCCATTTAGGGGCAGGAACAGGTGCGAGCAGAAACTGTAGCCAAGGTAAGGGCCTCTCCATGGGCAGCCCTGTCTTTTTGAGTTGAAGGTGAGTTCCTGGGCCTCCTCCCTTCGCTGTATGCTTCCCATCCTGCACCTGTGTTCCAACCTGGCTCTGACATACATAATAGAAGAGAATCACAAGCTTTGTGCATTGTGTCACTTCCCTGAAGACAAGCCTCTTTATTGACAAGATGAAGAGTAACTTCAAGGCCCCAAGTGAATGATTTCTAAGACCTTGAAGTGAATTATTGGCTTAGGATACACCTACTCTAAATGAAACTTACAAGATTAATTGCAGCTTTGAATGCCGGATAAATTGGAAGTTATTCACGGAGTTTTGGCCTTCTAGAAATGAATGGTATATCAAGTCACATCACCCAAGCTCGATTCCTAGAAGAAAATATTCCCGGTGGGAAAAAAAAAAAAGATAATGGCTTTCCAAAGAAAATGAAACATGCTTCTTTTTTGAAAAGTATTTTTGTGTGTAATTTTTTCATTTCACCTGTTTGATGCAGGCTCTTCAACACAATGGAAGACAGGAACATTTCAGCAATTCAAGGAATGAATTAAGTTCACTTTTGTCAGAACTAGCTGTCGGCTCCTTCAGAACCGCAGTAGGATGGTTAAAGTAAATTATGGTTAAAAACTATCTGACAAAACTGGATTTTATGCTGAGGAGTCAGGGTGATTAAACTGTCATGTGGCAGAGGAAAGTTCAATTTCAGAATATCTCTTTAATTTGTGGTCTGCTCTCCACTTTCAAGTGTTTTTTTTTTCCTTTGCTTTTTTGAGAATTCTTCTCTCCATTTTGCAAGTCTCCAAAGCCCATAAAATTCATTACAAACTGTTGAATTCAGTAGTTTTACATGAGGTAAGGGTCAATAAGCCTGTCTGTCATCCCATTCACTGAAACTTTTCTGTCCAAACATTCTGATTCTGGCTTAGTCCCCAAGATGCTAGGTCTTGAAGGGATGGAACATCTACTCTAGAGTGGTCCTACTTCAACCCTGATTCAGAGAATCCTGGAAAGATTGAGATTGTACTAGAATTCCACCATGGATTTGCCGTCTCTTCATGGGAAATCTTGCAATGATTTGTGATTGAACTGGAGCTTCATGTCTTCATATTATGATTTCCAGAGTAAGTCAGAGTACTTTCCCTAACCTCTGTTTCCCGTGTGTGTTGTCTCTGAATGTTAGAATGTAAGTTCCTTGAAGGCAGGAATTATCTCACTTTTTAAATTTGTATCTCTAGCATCTAAAAATTTCCTGGCACATAGCAGGTGCTTAATAAATAGCATTTGATTCTTTTATTCATTCTATAAAGTGAGATTCATTTCCCAAGTTTCTTTGTATCAGAAATAAAGTAGGGTCTGGTTTGAGCTATGTCTCAAGGGCTAGTGTAGAACTAGGGCAATAGTAACTAGAGAAAGGGTAAAATATGGGAAGAATAATTACCTTTTCTATTTTATGTTATCCTATGGTTCCATTTTGAATTATTGATGTAGAATGGGAATTAATTATATGGTAAAAGAATTTTCAAGGTAATTTATCTGGATTGTTTCTAAAGATCTCTTCTGAAAATATATAATCTAGAGGCATCAGAATTGGACTATTTTGATTTTTAAAAAATGCGATTTTTTTCTTTGAGTTTTTAGACTACAGTGACAAACACATATTAGAGTTGTAATGAGGGTCAAATGAATGGGGCTTTGTTTCAGGGCACCAAACTATAGAGGGCACTGTAGCAAGGTAGAAACAACTTAACTTAGCATCTACTTAGTGAAAACAATTAATTAACATAAGAATCTACCTGAGGACCTATTTCTACTCCCTCTCTGCAGATTTTCCTACCACCACCACTAAACTAAGTTTGGATTTAAAGGTTAGTTTGAAGGCATATTTTGTAAAGCTTGTCAGGGGTGTCAAAATTGCTTGTAATGACTATGAAGCTATACTGTATTATCAAAGTTAGACACATTTTAAAAAAATTCAGTGTATATACACTCAGAAGATTCACAGCGCATTTAAAAATTGAGATTCAATGACACTAAGTGGGTGAAGGGGGAAGGATGAGAATGGGGGATATCTGGAAATGTATGTAAGATAAAAGAATGTAGCTACATATTAAACATGGAACCCACAAGTGGACCTAGGCTTATTTTTGATAAAACTATCTCTCAACAATCCTCTTGACTCAATCAACATTCATTTATTCAGTGCCTACCATATGCCACTGCTAGGGTATGGGGATGCAAATATAAAAGCAAGACTGCCACTATTCTCAGTTAGCTTCCATTCTACTAAGGACAAATAGCATATTAACAAATAGGTAAAGACAAGATATATAAAAAATAAACAGTGATATGTTGCCAGAGACACTCACGATGGGGATATCAGGAAAAGTCCTTTGAAGGAGGTGGTACTTGAACTAGGCCTTGGAGAGAGCTAGGAGTTTCCAGAGGCCAAAGTGACAAGGAAGAACATCCCAGGAATGGGAGTGAGAGTGGGATGGTGTCTCTGCAAAGTCATGGAGATATAATGTCATATTCAGGGAACATTAAGTAGACTTTCTGAGCTGAAACAGAATGAGCGACAGGGGAACATCTGTTTCCATGGGAGAATGAATGTTATTTTTAAACCAGTGACAATGCAGTCCTACTCCACTCTTTCCATTAAAAATAATAATAAAACGTAGCAGGGGTGATCAGGGGAACCCCTAATTAATTAATGTAGTCCATGTGAATAGATTTCAGGACATGGGCCTTTGTTAGGCTGGTGTACCTCCCACAGAGCTGAACAAACACATTTGGCTCCTTGGGAGGGATTTCAGTCTAACAAAGTTCCACACCCTGTAATCTCTGTCACATGAAAGGAGGTGGGTAGATGAATTAAAAAAAGCAGAGCTACTAAAAAAAACAAAACAGCAAGGCCACCAAATCCAGAGCCATTTGACACTGATGATTTCGCTTAGAGTTAAAAAGTAAAGGAGGCTGGGGTCCAACATCATCGAGTCCTTCTGAAAACCACTCCTATATTAACACATTATCACTTGTGGATGGCTAGAGTGTAATATTAGCAAAAAAAATTGAAATCAGATTTCACTGAATTCATCTGCTTACAGAGCAAAAATATTAATTATTAATTAACACTCAATTTGTCCACTGCAGGGTTGATATTGGTGCTTCATCTACTTCTTTGGTCTGTTTTAATATATACTGTGGCTATCTCTCAGGCTTTTAAAAGAAGTCACTGTGTATCTCAGTCGTGTAAATTAAAATATAAAAGAAAAGCCCTCCATATTTCTGGGGTGGTTGAATTTGGTGCTGAATGTTTTGGGTTTTTTTATTATGGGGTAAACTTGACAGATAATAATCAAGCTATTGAAAGAAACATTTACTCAGAGTTTAGGGAGTCAGGGTAGACAGGCCCAAAGCAAAGTGGGGCAGGGAGCTTTGTAGAAATGTAACATGCTATTTCTCCTATTCCATTTTTGTTTAGTTTCCCAACAATCAGGTATTTGTATGTTAATAGTGGCTCACACTTAAGATTGATAACATGCTTTTCTCACAATAATACTTTGAGGTATGTAGTGCAAATATCGTCTCCCCCATTTTACAGATGAGGAACCCTAAGAACCCTGGAGAAGGAAATGGCAAACCACTTCAATATCTTTGAGGAAGTTGGAGTTCAAGTGATTTGCTCACAGTCAAGCAAATGGAAGATGTCAGAGCCCGAATCTAAGCCCAAGTCTTTTGGCTGTATTCCAGCAGTCTTTTTTTTTTACTATGCCCTATAATGCCCATGGGGGGAGGAGGGGGATAGGAGAGAGTTAAATGTGGTTATTATATCTTAATTAACTTTTGTCATTAGGATTGTCATCTTGCATTAGTATTACCCATACATTGGTGAAGTTTGGATGTGAACTGGGCTCTCTAATGTAGATAGGTAGGCACCATGGTGGAGTGGACTGAGTGCTGGCTTTGGAGTTGCGGAAAGCTGGGACATCAGTCCTAGTTCTGATACTGAGTACCTGGGAAACCTTAGCCAAGTCACTTGATTCTCTCCTATTTTGATGTGGAAAATTGAGTGGGACTAAATTGAACTCTAAGGTCCCTATGATCCTGACCCTGATAAGTGCTCAAGATTAAAGCTTCCTTTTGGATTTGAGGCTACCTTACAATTCCTATTTGGATTAATCTCTGATGGGTGGTAGATGTATTTCAGGCCTAAAGATGTTTTAAAATTTATTTGCAAGGTTGACATCCACATGAAAAAAGGTTTGGTGAGTTGATTCACCATCTGTTTTTCTAAGGGAAGTAAAAGAATCAATATTCTTTGATGTTTTCCAGGGTGACAGGAGGGGTAGGAAAGTGGGACACATGTATGACCTGTATAGCTCTGTTTGTGACCAGAAAACCTGGTGGATCAGGGTACTGCTAGTGTTTTTGTATCCAATGAAAATATGAAACAGAAAAGGAAATTGCATTGTATTCACAGAGCAGTTGAAACCTGGTACAAAATTTTCCCAGTTACCTAAAAATCTCTCCCAAAATCAAATTGCTATGGCTATTTGAGTCTGAGTCTTTGGGAGCACAATTAGTGAAAAAGAAGGCTCATCTCCTCCAAGAAGAGAAACAAGAAGATGGGGAGAAGGCTGGGAGGGAATTTCTGTATAACAGATTCATATAGGCAGCTTGGAGGGCTGCCTACTCCAGGATCTGTCAGGCTCACCTTCCCTTCCCCTTTCCTCCTGACAGTCATCAGACTAAGGATTCTAATTTATACTCTTAAACCAAACATGAGACCCATTTTCCAGATTTAGATAAATCAGTAATTGAAAAGAGGAAGCAGAGGTTGAATGCAGGGGAGGTGTTTCCTATAATAGCCTTAAAAAACATTCATTGTACAAACTAACTGAGCCTGTCTAGATAATTACTGGTATAGCATAGGTGTCAAGTGGAGTGTTTAGGGGTTAAAGGAAGAGTAATAGCGAAACTTTAATTATGTGTGGAGAACGGTAAGGAGACCTCCATGCTTTTGCAACATTTGTTCAGTTATGGGAATAAGGGGGAGGTAAGGAACCTCAGTTTTTCAAGGTACATGATTGATGGGACTATTCTAGTCACATTTATTTATACATGAACTAAGCATTTTGTGGGGGGGAGCAGCAAAGGACTAATTATTGTATTTTGTAATAATTTTGTGAAAGGGAGTATGGTAGTGTGAAAAGAAAACTGAATTTGGAGTCAGAGGACCTGAATTCAGATTTTGATTCTCACACTTGTAACCTCTGTGAAATATTGCGATTTACTCAATCTTTCTGCATCTGGAAAGTGTGTATGTATGGGGTGGGGCAGGGGAAGGGGAAGAGGTAAAACTTGGTGATCTGTTAATATCCCTTCTATCCAGGGGTGTACTGGTAAATGTTTGGTTGATTGGTTGACTGGTAAATGTTTAACAACCAGCTATCTGGAGAAAAAACATGTACACACAATACACTTTTATTTTTTATTTTTTTTTGCAGGGGGGAAGGCAGGGCAATTGAGATTAAGTGGCTTGCCCAAGATCACACAGCTAGTAAGTGAGTGAGGGATAATTCTTGTGAAGACTTCAGAGGGAGAGAAAATATAAAAATTATTATTTTTTTATTTCTGGAATAAGCAGGGGCAATGAGAGAATGGAATGGACTTGAGATTTAAACTTGTAGGAATGTGACTACCTAACTCTCAGGAATTCAGGGCCTGGAGCAATAAGTGACTATAGGTTGTGCATTCCCTGCTCCAGGAAGCCCCCTCCCTCTTTCCTCATTCCTGCTGTTTACCTTAGCCATATTATTGCCACATCAGCAGCTAGTTACTAAATAAAGAGATATGTTTTGGATTGGCTGTACTCGATTTCCTGGTTCTTTGTCTAGCTTTTTTCACCCAGATTGTAAGCCTGCCTCCTAGCCAATGGAGAGGACGGATAGTGGTGGGTAGGAGTTCTTTTGGGATAGGATATGTGTTGGTGCTTTGCCTTTGTGATCCGCCTCCTTCCACTAGTCTGTCCTAGTGGAGGTGATGCCCAAATCTCGCGAGATTTGTCAAATAAAGATTAATTCCTTTTCCTTCCCTACCTGAGAAGCCTCTGTGAATTATTGGGGTACTTGGGTGATCTCGCCACCCCACACATAAGTGTGTCAAATATCTGAGGCTGGATTTGAACTCAGGTCCTCTTGATTCAAGGGCCAGTGCTCTATTCACTGTGCCACCTAGCTGCCCTATGCAATACATCTTTAAGTTTAATCTGAAGTAACATTTTCTCCATCATTCTAAGTCTAGACAATCAACAAAATAGTTCATCAAGCCCTGATTCATAGAATTCACCAATTTCCAAGGTGTAAATGCTCACATGGAAAGGGTTAATATCAGCTCTTTTGAGTGGGTTCAAGCTGGCCTTTGACTCTATCTTTAGAGGTCTCATGGTGTAGTGAATCTGATGTGGTTTGGGATGGCAGGAACCCCGTAGAGCAAGGGTACAAGAGCTCTGCCTCGAAAGAATTCAACCACTCAAGCCTTCTATCAGTCAGAGTAGTGGAGTTTTATTATAACATCAGAATGGCAGGCAAGATTCCTAGTAAATCTGCAGTGTTATATCACCAACAGGTGCTGGCAGAGTTCCTAGTGAGTTTGAGAATTTGATGAGGATGGGACTGATACTTACATACAAAAAGGACTGTGAAAAGGTCTGGATAGGATTAAGGAGTAGCAAGTACCTTGGGGTTGGCCAGATGCAGACAATGAAAGCAGTTAAGTGGTCTGAGAGCCACAGTGAAAGGCCAGATAAAAGGATTATTGAGTATCTAGGTAGAGTGGGATGGGCTGGGTGCCTCAGGCCAAATGCTAGTGACCTGAGCTGCTGAAATGTATGGCAAAATCCAGGGGCTGAGCTGCGTGCAAAGATGTGGTCTTCTCCTTTTAGGGGTCCTATAACCCATCAAATCCAGCTCTATTTCTGAAATTGGAAAATCTGAGTTCTAGGCCTGCCTCTGACATATACTGTATGAACCTTAGGCAGATCTTTTAATTCTCTGAGCCTAAGTTTCCTCATCTTGTAATATGGGAAAATATTGTTTGTACTATTCTGCAGGGTCTTTTTTTTGAGGCAGTTGGGGTTAAGTGACTCGCCCAGGGTCACAAAGCTACTAATCTACAGGATCTTTTTAAGGAAACCACTTTTATGACCTTTAAAGGACTATGTAAATATGTGCTTTTATTACAGCAGAGAAAGGCTCTATTGGTATGATGCCAAAACTTTTAAAATAAGTTTTTTTTTTTGATGTCTTTTGTTTTTTACAAGGCACTCATTTCTGGAAAGACCTCTGCTCCTCCCCTACCCTCCCCACCAAGATTGAACCCTGTTCTACAACAAACAAAAATAGGTAAGCAAAAATATCTGAAACAGACTGTTAAAATAAAGAGCCTTGGTGTGGGAGTCAGAGGAACAGGGTTCAAATCCTGTCTGTGCTATTTTGCTGTGTGACCCTGGGCAAATCATTTAAACTTTCTGAGTTTCAATTTCCTTATCTGTAAAATAAGAAAGTAGGAGTAAGCAAGTTTACTTGGAATGAGAAATAATTTTAGATGGCTTGATTTCATGATAATAATGGCCATGTGTGTGGGTCTGTGATCACTAGACTGGCTTAGAATGCCTGACCTTAATAAGATGAAACTTAATTGAATACAGGTATTTCCCCACCTGTAGCTAGTCGTCATTTGAGTGCTGGATTTCATCCCATATATACATTTCTTTGTCCTTTTTTTGTTGTTTTTTAAATTCCCTTTAAGAATTTTTTTTTGCACTTTCTAAGAATGGATGTTACTTCAAAGAAATGTGCAAAAGAGCATACTTCAATGACTGTAAGAGATAGTGCAGTGGCTCATGGTATGGGGAAGTCAACATTTCAAGAATCATTCAAGCAATCAATGAAACAAGATCAATCGCCACAAAGAAAATATAGTTGAAAATGAAAAGAAAAGCTAAGAATTGATAAGCTATTGCTGTAAAAACAATCAAATTAATCCTCAGAAAATAAAGTAAGACCTAATAAGGGATCTTGCAGGTGGAGGGACTGTTACTGGTTCTTCCATAGTGGGGTCTAGGCATAAGATTCCCAAAGTTGGAAGAACAGTGAGAAGACCGTTTTTAAAAAGGAACCAGCTGTTTACCATTGCTATGAAGAAAAAATTATTTTCATGGACAAGACAAATACTAAAGTATTGTAGCTTGGAAGCAGATAATTTCTACTGATAAAACCTACTTTTGTCATTTGAGGCTATACAAAAATTTTCAGAAGTATAGGTGAACTTATAAGATCTGGGCCTCTTTATCAAATTGTAAGATATCCATCTTAAAAATATTTAGGGTTTTTTTTTTTTACTTTCGGTAAGCATACAAATCTTGTCCTCATTGATGAAATAGCGAACTGATAAACATAGTGATATTCTGAGTAGAGGAATTGCTCTGGAATTACAGAATCTTCCAAATAGAAGTGGAATAAAACAATAAGGTCTGATGTTGCGATATATATCACAGAAGATTAAAATATGTATCCAAGAGATGGAGAGAAATATAAATCAATAACCTAAGAATATTTAGTTTGTTGTTGTTCAGTCTTTTCAGTCAAGTCTAACTCTTTCTGACCCAATTTGGGGTTTTCTTGGCAAAGATACTGGAGCGGCTTGCCATTTCCTTCTCCAGCTCATTGCACAGAAGAGGAAACTGAGGCAAATAAGGTTAAAGTGACTTGCCCAGGGTTACACAGCCAGCATATGATGCTGGATTTGAACTTAGGTCTCCCAGACTCCCAGTGCTCTATGCACTGTGTCCTGAGAGTGGTTAATATTTAATTTGGTAAGTGGAGTTTCCTGATGAAAAAATGAAGAGTTTGTAAAAAAAAAAACCTTGTGAAATTCGTGACCAAATATGTAAAAAAAAAAAAAAGATGATTGCAGCAAAATGAGGAACTATTGACTTTTGAAAAATTTTAAAGATGGAAAATGTTATGGGATTTACCATATAAATCAACATATTTAATTCTTTTACTTTGTTTCAAGTAATCTACATACCACTACACATAACATTCTACCCCAATGGTTGAGGAAGAAGGCTTATTTCATTCTATGTTCCCTGAGACCATCACTGGTTTTTCAATTGCTAAAAGCCTGGCCTCATTTTTAAATTATCTTTCCATATGCACTGTTGTAGTCATTATATCTATTTTTGCCAAAGTAATCCAGTCAATCTCACTACAAATAATCAATATTATTGGAAAGAAAATTGGCACTGTACCCATGCAGCTACAAGTTTACAAATTGAGTGCTTCACTTTATAACGAGTTTATAATGAGCATTATATAGAGACAGATTAAGATTAAGCAGGTTACCAAATGAGGGACCTCAACTATATGATCTTGGGGCAGCTAGATGGCACGATGGATAGAGCTCTGGGCCTGGAGCCAAGAAGACTTGAGTTCAAATCTGGCCTCACATGCTTATTAGCTGTGTGACCCTGAGTGAGTCCCTTAACCTCTATTTGCCTCAATTTCCTCATTTGCAAAGCAGAGATAATAATAACACCCAATTCCCAGGGTTGTCATGCGGACCAAGTGGGACAATAATTGTTTAAAGTGCTTATCACAGTTCCTGGCACATAGCAATGTGGCAGGGGAAAGATGAAGTGACTGAGGAAACAAAGATTTGAACTTCTGAGCATATTGATATATTAAGCAATGCTGTGCCAGTAAGGCAAAATGGGCTTAGTTTAAGGGGTGCCCTTGAGGAGTTTGGTTTTTGTATACCTTGAGTAAAAGTACTTTCACCTGTTAAATGCTAAGCTCCAGGCCCAAAGCCCTATCAGGTGTGAAACCTGTGTGGGCATAGATTAATGACTTAAGAGGGGCCAACTCGGGGAACCAATGGATCTCTGGACTCTGGTCTCTGGTGGTTGAGGCGGCTGGAGAACGCCGGAGGCTTGGCTGCGAGGAGAGGTGAGAAACTACAGCCGAAAAAAGCCGAAGCAGAGCCAACCTGTGTGGACCCAGGAGTTTGAGCGAGGACTTGAGGCCGGTGAATATGATTTATGCCATCTTATTTTTCTGTGGCCTCCTGGCTACTCT
>JAQQSZ010016522.1:0-11015 GCA_028646595.1 Phalanger gymnotis
CCCCCCCCCCCCCCCCCCCCCCGCCCAGTCTCTGAGAGGAGAATAGAACCTAACTCTTACATAAAGTTCAAAGTTAAGAAAGAGGCAAGAAGGGGCATCTAGGTGGTGCAGTGAGTAGAGCACCGGCCCTGGAGTCAGGGGGACCTGAGTCCAAATCTGGCCTCAGACACTTGACACATGTACTAGCTGTGTGACCTTGGGCAGGTCACTTAACCCCAATTGCCCTGCCCCCCTCCAAAAAAAGAAAGAGGCAAGAAAATGAAAGGGGAAAAAAAAAAACAACAACAAAAGAACCCTACCATAAAAATTTACTGTGGTGACAGGGGATCTCTAAACACAAACTCAGAAGAAGACAATGACATGAAAATACATGTATTCACACACACACACACAAAGCCTCAGAAGAAGAAAAACAAGTGTAGAAATGTGTAGTTTGGAAAGAAGACAAGCAAGAATTCCTAGATTAGTCAAAGTGGTAAGAAAGAAAGAAGTGATTTTTAAAATTTAATAAGAGCAGTAGAGGAAAAAATGGGAAAAGAAATGAGAACCACCCAAGAAAATTATGAAAAGACAATTAAGCTTGTTAAAAGAGGCACACAAAACTCTGAAAGGAGTGACTCCTTAAGAAATTGGCCAAATGACTTTTAAAAAGGTACAAAACATCACTGAAGAAAATAGCTCTTCAAAAATCAATATTAATCAAAAGGAGAAAGAGGTAGAAAACCTAACTTAAGAAAATAATTCCTTAAAAATTAGGATTGGGCAAGTGGAAGCTAATGATTTAATGAGATATCAAGAAAAAATATAACTAAATAAATAGGGAAAAATGAAAAAAAAAACCTGAAATATCTCATAGGAAAAACAATTGACCTGGAAAATAGACTGAAGAGAGACAACTTAAGAATTATTGGACTAGCTGAAGCCGCAATAAAAAAAGAATCTACACATCATATTTTAAGAAATTATAAAGGAAGACTGCACCAATACTTCAGAATGAGAAGGTAAAATAAAAATTGAAAGACTCCACCAATCACTAACTGAAAGAAATCCCAAAATGAAAATTCCCAGAAATATTATAACCAAATTTCAGAATTCCAAGGGTAAGGAGAAAAAACTGCAAGCATTCAGAATAATACAATTCAAATACCATGGAGCTACAATGAGAATTAAATGAGATATAGTAGCTACCAAAATAAACAAACGGAAAGTTTAGAATATGATATTCTGGAAGCCAAAAGAGACAGGATTACAACCAAAAATAACCTACTTAGCACAACTGAGTGTAATCCTATGGGGGTGAGGGAAAGAATAGATATTTAATCAATAGAAGACTTTCAGATATTCTTGATGAAAAAGAATAGAAAAAATGTCATTCAAACACAAAATTTAAGAATGATACAAAGAAGGAAATGTGAGTGAGAACATATGAAGACCTTAATAACATTATACTGTTTGTATTCCAAAATGGGAAGATGTTACATCTAACCCCCAATAATTTTATCATTAGGGCACTTAGAAGGCAGCTATTTAGACTGAAATGCATGGGGGTGTCTATTTTGTGAAAAAGAGGAATGTACTGGGAGAAAAAAAATGGGAAAAGAGGAAGGGGAAAAATTATCTCACATAAAAGAATTTTATAATGGAGTAGAAAATAGGGGTGGAGAGAAGGCACTGTTTGAACCTCATTTTCATCTCAATAGGTTCAAAGAGAGAAGAACATATATACAAACTCTGTTAAGAATTGAAATCCATCCTATCAAACAGGAAAGTAGAAGGAAAGGGGACTAAGAAAAATTATCAATAATTTTATTAAAGATAATGACATTAATGAAGACAATATACCAAATTTGTAGGATGAAACCAGAGCAGTACTGAGGGGAAAATTTAGATCTCTAAATATTTTAATCAATAAGAGAGAGAGAGAAAAAAAAACAGATGAATGAATAGGGCATGCAACTAAGAAAATTAGAGCAATAAATCAAAAACCTCCAATTAAACAACAAAATAGAAATCCTGTAAATTAAAGGAGAGATTAATAAAATTATAATTTAAAAAGTTGAATTAATAAATAAAACTAGGAGCTGATTTGGTTAAAAAAAGAACAATAAGAGACAAAACATTGGTTAATATGATTAAAATAAAGAATAAAACCAAGAATGAAAGGGCTGAATGCACTACCAATGAAGATGAAATTAAAGCAATTATTAGGAGCTATTTTACCCAATTACATGCCTAGAAAACTGATAATCAAAAAGAAATAGATGAATATTTACAAAAACATAAATTTCCAGCTTAACAGAAGAGAAAAATAGAATACTTAAATAACTTTCTCTTAGAAAAAGATATTGAAGAAGCCACAAGTATAGTTTCTATGAAAAAATCCCAAGGACCAGATGAATTGATAGGCAAATTATACCAAATAATTTTTTTTTAAAAAAAGCAGTGTTATTTCTAAAACTATAGAAACTATTTGAAAAACTAGCAGGGACAAAATCCTACCAAACTTCTTCCATGACACAAATATGATTGTGAAACTTAAATAAGGGAAAACAAAAGCAGAGAAAGAAAATTATAGACTAAATTACTTAATGAATATTGATGCAAAATTTTTAAATGAAAGGAGAATACTACAATAGATCACATATATCGCCCACGATGACCAGATGAAATTTATACCAAGAATGCAGAGCTGGTTCATTTTAGGAAAACTATATGCATAATTGACCATATGAATAATGAAAACAAACAAAAAAAAATTAGATGTAGAAATTTTTTTTACAAAATATTCATTCCTACAAAAATACTAGATAGCATAGGAATGGATGGAGCTTTTCTTAAAATAAGTATTAACTGTCTAAAACCAAGAGCAAGCATTATCTGCAATAGATATAGATTAGAAGCCTTCCTGATGAGATGAGATGTGAAGCAAGGGTGTATGTCATCACTATTACTATTAAATAGTGTATTAGAAGTGCTAGCTACAGGAATAAAACAAGAAAAAAATTGAAGAAATAAGAATAGGCAATGAGGAAACAAAACTATTACTCTTTGTATATATGATGGCATACTTACAGAACCCTAGAGAATCAAGTTAAAACTAATCAGAACAATGAAGAACTTTTGCAGAATTGCAGGATATAAAATCAACCCACATAAGTCATCAGCGCTTTTATGTATTACTAACTTTTATGTATTACCCAGCAGGAAGAGATTCAAAGAAAAATTCCATTTACAATAATTACAGTCAGTGTAAAATACTTAGGAGTATGCTTGCCACAGCACACACACATAGGGACTATATGAAAACAATTGCAAAACACTTTTAAGAAAAATAAAGACAGCTCTAAACAACTGGAGAAATATTAATTCTCATGGGTAGACTGAGCCAATATAATAAAAATGACAATTCTACCTAAATTAATTTAGTTATTCTATGCCACACCAAAGTACCAAAGAATTGTTTTATGTAGATGGGAAAATAATAACAATTCATCTTGAAGAGGAAAAGATCAAGGATATCAAGGTAATCAAATTTTAAAAATATGAAGGTAGGAAGCCTATTGGTATCAGATTCCAAAATACGTATAATGTAGTAACCATCGAAACAATTTGGTACTGGCTAAGAAATAGAGGGGCAGATTAGTGAAATAGATTAGTTACATAATACACAGGTGTTGACAATGTCTGGAATGGTGAGGAAATGATAGGGTGGCACGATGTTAAACATGAAAGAATAAATTCAAATAAGTTATCATTGTCCATAGAGGTTCATCCTAGGTGTGGAGTGGTATGAAGTCATCAGGCAGCAGTGTGTAGTTGGGAAGCAGGGTGTTGGATGGAAGTGTTTTCGTGGTGGTCGGTGGTGGGGAGTGGGGGTCAAGGCTTCTGCTACATAGTTATGCAAGATGGGAGGGACTACCAGAATACCAAATTAATGGCTTTCCTGGAAGCCAGCTGTTGATAGCTGAAGAGAGTTCCTGGAATTCAAATCAGTGATTTCCCACAATATACATTTCATTAATTTATATCTTCCACTTCAGTAATCTGACCAGTGATCTGGCTAAGAGAGGTATTCCCTTCATCAGTCCCCTATCCTTATAGAAAGTAAGCTCCTCGAGGACAGGAACTGCCTCTTTTTTGTCTCTGAATCTGCAGTGCCCAGCATGTCTAGCAGAGTGCCTTAAGTACTTAATTAGCGTTTTTCAAAGTTAGTGGATTTGAGTTGAAATTTCGAGTTTTATTAGAGACTCTGTATTCTATACATACAAGGATAAGTAGTGCAAAAGGAATGGACTCAGGAGACGGTAAGGGTCAAAACTAATCCATAGTATTTGGGGAGTATAGTGAAAGTGACCAATACAAGAAATAGGAAAGTAGGATAGATTAAACATGGACATTTCAAAAATGGATATTGAAGGTTGGGAAAAGATCAAGGATGACTACAATGTAGCATGCCTGTTTAGTTAGAAGGGTGATGATGTCATCAATAGAAACGAGCAAGCTGAAGGACAGGTAGGTTGGGAAGGGTGGATAAAATAATCCCATGTTAAACATATTGAAGTTAAGATAATAGTACATATTGTTAGAATTATCCAGCAAGTATTGGTAACATGGGACTGAAATTAAGGAGAGGGATTAGATGTATACATATTGATTTGTAAGTGAGGTGAATGGAGTTAGAAATTGAAACTGTAGTATACGATAAGATCACCAAGGGAATGAATATAGAGGAAGAAGAGATAGTATCCCAGGACAGAGCACATTTGGTGGTTATAAAGGGATGTCTGTTACAATGTCTATTTAAACCAGTTATCACACGCAAGCCATCACTGATAATATGCTTCAACCTATTTCCATCTACCACGTCTCCTGCCATGGTCACTTGTGTCATCTGCAAATTTGATTCTTTGATTACAGGGCCCCATGATTTGCAGCAATATGGCGTGAGTAGAAGAATACTAATGCCCAAATAAGTTATCAGAGAGTGAATTGGAATCACTTAAGTTTGTGCCCCATTTTTTGAAATGTAATCTAGCCTACTTTCCTTTTAAATTTAGTATCTAAATCTTTATTCAGCTACAGCTGATAATTCTATTTGTATATTTTTATAATTGTATAATTTGTATATTATATGTGTATATATACAAATTGTATAATTTGTATAAATTGTATATTTCTCTCTATATGTTAACTATGTCATCAATTACTGTACTTTAATATAGACATATCCTCATGTGAACAAATATTTGTAGAGTACCTTCAATATTCCAGGCCATATGCTAAACCCTAGGGATACAAATAAAGGCCCAAACAGTTTCTATTCTCAAGGAACTCATAGTCTATTGGGGAGGGAATATGCAATCAGCCATAAACAGACACTATATAGACAGGACAAAATGGCACTAATCGTAGAGTGAATACACTTGCATTTAGGGGCATGCCACAGATTACAATGTCATTTGCAAAAAGATCAACCTGGAGAATCTCTACCATTTGAATTTTATACAATATATTCTCCATGACACTAGCAAATACCTTTAGTGATCACATTTCTCCCTGCTTTATGCCTCGCCTAGCATTTTTACTCAGGGTATTGTTAATACGATAATTTTCCATTGTGGAAATGACAACAGTATTTGACTAAACTGAAAGATCCAAGTTTTAGGGGTAAGAAAAAGAACTCATCATTAGACAAAAATTGCTGGAAAACAGTTTGGAAGAAACCAAGCATGGACCAAAATCTCACACTCTAAACAAAGATTAGGTCAAATCAGATAAATGATTTAGACATAATGGGTGATATTATAAGTGAATTAGGGGATTATGAAAAAATGTACCTGTCAGATCAGTGGATAAGGAAGGAATTTATGACCCAAGAAGAAATAAAGAGGATCATGGGAAGTAAAAATGGATAATTTTGGTTATATAAAATGAAAAAAAAAGTTTTTGTACAAATAAAGGTAAAGCAGCCAAAATTAGAAGGAAAACTGTAAATTGGGAGGAAATTACAATAAATTTATCTAATAAATTCTCATTTCTCAAATATATAGGGACCTAAGACAAACTTCTAAAAATAAGAGCTATTCCCCAATTGATAAATTATCTAAATGATCAAAGGAGATGAATAAGCAGTTTTCAGAAGAAATCGCATAAAAAAATTCTCTAAATCACTATTGATAAGAAAAATGGAAATTAAAACAACTTTTAGATACCACCTTACATCCGTCAGATTGGCTGCCATGATAGAAAAGAAAAATGACATTCTGAAGGAGATGTAGAAAAAAAATGAGACACTGATATACACGGTTGGTGGAGTTGTGATATCCTTTTACCCAACAATACCACTGTATCTTAGATCAAAGAAAAGAGAAAAAGGCCCATTTGTACAGAAGTATTTACAGCAACTCCTTTAGCGGTAGCAAAGAATTGGAAGTTGAGAGGTGGTCTATCATCCGCGGAATTGGCTGAACAGCTCTTGGTATATCATGGTGATGGAACACAATTGTGCTCTAAGAAATGTGAAGCAGGATGGTTTCAAAAAAACCTCAGAAAGATGTCCGCTGCCGCTGTGGCCCTCCAGAGCTGGGGCCGCCTCTCGCTCTCTGAGCCCAAGCTGAAAGACAAAAGGGGTATAGAAGGAGAAGTTTTCAGGAACATGGCTCGTCCCGAGCAAACTGCCCGTAAATCTATCAGTGGTAAAGCCCCGAGGAAGCAGCTCACAACACGAGCGCGCCCTCTCCTTAGAGGGGTCAAGAAACCTCTTTGCTACAGGCCGAGTACTGCCGGGTACTGGGGCTCTCTGTGAAATCCACCGAACTTCTGATTGGTAAATTTCCCTTCCAGGGACTAGTGCGTGAATTGCTCAGGACTTCCAAACAGACCTGCGCTTCCAGAGTGCTGCGATTTTGCAGGAGGCGAGTGAAGCCTAACAGGTTGCTCATTTGAGGGCACCAACCTATGTGCTACCCGCGCCAAAGGTGTCACGATCATGCCAAAAGATATCCAGCTAGCACGCAGAGTACGCGGAGAACGTGCTGAAACTTCAGTGTGATGGGAAACATTCTTAGTTTTCAAAACAGAAAATAATCTCTTCTTCTTCTTATTGGTAGTTCTGAACTACCAAAAAAAAAAACCAAACTTTTCCCCCACGGGGTCAAAAGCTCCTTAAGTATGTGATAGCCAATGGAAAAACAGGAGACAGAAGGAGGTATTGGCAATTTTTTTTTTTCCCTTTTCATTTGTGTGTGAATTTTGAATATAAATGCGAGGATATAAACATTAATGCAGTCAAAAAAAATGTTTCCATGAACAAGTCTCAATGACTGAACTTTATAACAATTATAAATAAACCTGTTAAATTTTTCTGGACAATGCCAACATTTGGATTTTTTTAAAAAGTAAATTTCTTATTGACGGTAACTAAATGATATTTGTTGCATTTTTATCATAGGATAGATTCTATCCATTCACTATACTTTTCTGAGTTGCCCTACACGCAAGTACATGTTTTTAATGTTATTTGTCTTCTGTGCTGTTCCTTTAAGTTTGCTAGTAAAATACATTAAACTTAAAAACCAAAAACAAACAAAAAAAATCTCAGAAAATTTATATGAACTGATGCAAATTGAAGTGAGTAGTACCAGGAGAATATCATACACAGTAACAGCAGTATTATAAGAATGGTCATCTGTGAAAGACTTAGCTATTCTGTCCAAAACAATTCCAAAATATCCTTGAGGAAAAATACTGTCTACCTATAGAGAAAGAGAACTGATGTACCCTGACTGCAAACTGAAGCATGCTTCTTTTTTAAACTTTATTTTTCTTGATTTTTTCAAATGTATGATCAATATAAAATTGCTTGCCTTTTTAGGAGGGAGAAGCAGTGAAAGAGAGGGAGAGAATTTGGAACTCAAAATTAAAAAAAAATATTAAAAATTTTTACATGTAATTGGGAACTACTTAATGAAATAAATATAACATTTTTTAAAGGTAAGCTCCTTTTGGATTGAGTCTACAGGGCTATTTTACTAAAAGGAATGAGTGGAAAAGGGCTTAAATTTTACCTAGTTTTATTTGTTTTTTGTTGTTTGGAATTAACCATAATCTCATTAGTAGGGAATTCCTTGAGTAAACTCCCTTTATCAATGCATATCAGCAGCTGCTTTCAAAGCCTTAAAGAGTTGCTTGGGGGTACTGAGAAATTAAATGACTGCTCTAGGATCACACAGATAGTATGTATTGCAGAACTTGTACCCAGGAGTCTGTGATTCTAGGCCTAGCTCTCTATCTTAAACACTACAAAAGTTATTGCTAGCAAAAAGATAAGAAAAAAAATATTTTGTACATATTCCTTTTAGTCATTTCCAAATTTAAATAAGGATGATATGAAATTTATCAAGATGCTTGTGAAAAGATAAGCACTTTTGTATTGTTAGTGGAACTGTACATAGCACAACCATTGTGGAAAGCAATTTGAAGTTTTGAAAATAAAGTGGCAACAACTTGACTAATGTGGAAATATGTTTAATATGATTGTAATATATAACCTATATCTGATTACTTGCTGTCTTGGGAAGGAGGAAAGGGAGAGAGAGCAGGAGAAATATCTTTGGAACTCTGGATCTTAGAAAAGTGAATGTTGAACATTTTCTTTACATGTAATTGGAAAAAAAAATGCTATTTTTAAAAAAGGGGGAAAATAAAAGAAAGTGGCAAAGAGATCCATGCCTTTTGGGCCCAGGATTCTTGGCCTAGGCATTTACCCTAATGTGTTAATTGATAAACAGAAGTGCTCCATAACATACTGTATTGGCAATTAAGATGGGCTTTTAGCACTTATTCAACCAAGTGCCCTTGAAGAGTTTGGTCTTTGTTTCTTTGATTAAATTAGGAGTCCTTGATGACCTCCTTGCCTCAAGGGAAAGCCTTGTTTACATGGATTTGAGTGACATGCTTGTGACATCAGAGGCTTTTAGACCACGTGGGTTTAAGTCACATCTTTATGACAATTTTAGGTCACGGTGGGTGAGTCTTATGTGTGACTCACCTTTGACCCTGAACAAGATATATAAACCCAGAGGTTGGCTGTCCCCCTTGGAGCTCTGAGCTGCAGCAGGTGGGGCTCGTGACTCTGGTAACTGTATATTGTGATTTTGTCAGATGGAAATCTGTCTGTTGATTCATGTTTATTTGCTCTGAAGCTCAGGGTCCTGGCTTTTCCCCCTGGGCTGAGTGAATGACATTTCTATGTTGCCTTAAAGTAAGTTTGTTAACCCCTTAATGTTGCTTTCCTTAGTAAAGCAGATCAAAAGAACATGTGCTTGAAGTGCTCTTGTTTTTGGGCTTGTGTTGGTTTTTCACCCCCCACAGAAGCTGCTAGCAGATTGTTAAAACACATACATCAAAATATTTACAGCAAAACTTAATTTTGTGGTAGCAAAGAATTGTAAACAAAATAGATACCAGTCAATTGAAAAGGGCTAAAACCAATTGAGGTATATTAATGCAATGGAATTTTCTCTAAACAAAAAAAAAATGAATATGAACATAGAGAAATAGAAAAAGACATATGAACTGACGAACTAACGCAAGGTAAAGTAAGGAGAACCAAGAAAACAGTATACATGATGAATCCAGCTATGTAAATGGAAGAACAATAAGGGGAAATAATTGAAAATGAAAGTTGTAAGATTAGCCCTATGGGATAGATATGAAAAGCTAAAAACAAAACCCTTCCTTGGATCCTTTTTGCATACGGGGTTTCCTCGGTTTGGTGACTGTTGTTCAGTCTCTTAAGTCATGCCTGATTCTTTATGACCCTACTTAGAGTTTTCTTAGCATATATATTGGAGTGGTTTGCCATTTCCTTCTCCAGCTCCTTTTACAGAGGAGGAAACTGATGCAAACAGAGTTAAATGACTTGCTCAGGGTCACATACCTTGTAAGTGTCCAAGGCCAGATTTGAACTCAGAAAGATTAATCTTTCTGACCCCAGGCCTGGCACTCTATCCAGTTTGCCACCTAGCTGCACTCAAGATATGGTACATTGCCTCTATTATCAGCTTTTTAAAAAATTTTATTACCTTATTTTACTGACTTTTTTTCTCCTCTTTGTCATTTTTTTATCTTTTAAAAACTTTACTATAAAGATATCAATAAAATTATTTGTAAGAATTCTGAAGAAATGATACTGCCCCATTTATCGTTGTTGTTTTCCTTTGAATGGAAGTCAGTTGAGAAATATGGCCAGTACTGGGCCCTTCAAGAAAGAAATGCCACCATTCATCCAAGTGCTAGTAACTGTATCCTGATGTTCATAGTCCCATTGGCTCAAATGTTATAGCCAAAAACGGCTTCCTGAAATTAGTCATAAACTCCTTTTTTTTTTTCAAATGTTTTTGGCCATTTACTGAGTATTAACAAATGGCCCAAAGCAGAAAAATGGAATTTGTGAGGCCATTAAGAAAAAAAAAATCAGCCAAAGCAATAAATTAAATTTGGCCCACCTGCAAATATACATAGACAGTAGGATAATAGCTATGTAGTGAAAAGTGGGGTCTACACAGTAGAGGATTAGAGGACAAAGTACATTTAATGTGTATTTAACATTGAAGAAGAAAGTTACCTCTCTTCCAAACCCCAGAAGTTTAGCACATGCATGGCCTCCTCGACCCATCTACAGTTGAATATTTCAGAAAGTGACCATTGGAGAAAGCATCTTCTCTCTTTGGGAAATACTAGGTTTGGTGAGTTCACTTATCTTTTTTCTACCATTGTTTTCTTTTGGGGATGAGTATGGACTTTATTTTGTATAGAATCCCTTCTTTTTTTCTTTTTCTTTTTTTTTTTTTTGTGGTCTATTATCTCCTTCATTCTTTTTTTTTTATTTTTTTTTTATTTACATCTTTAGTTTTCAGCATTAATTTTCACATGCGTTTGAATTACAGATTTTTCTCCCCATTTCCATCCCCCCCCACTCCAAGATGGCGTACACTCTGGTTGCCCTGTTCCCC
>JAQQSZ010016523.1:0-11015 GCA_028646595.1 Phalanger gymnotis
CCCTCTGCCACTTTGTGGGTTCTGCAGCTCTAGAATTGGTTCAGAGCCATTGTTTTATAGGTTTTTGGAGGAACTTGGCGGGGAGCTCACGCCAGTCACTGCTTCCCAGCTGCCATCTTGGCTCTGCCCCCCGTTTTCTTTTCTTTTAATCTTTATTTACTATTTAATTTTCCCCCAGTTACATGTTAAATCAATTTTTAATATTTGTTTGTAAAACTTTGAGTTCCAAATTCTCTCTCTTCCCTGCCCCCCATGAGAAGGCAAGCAATTTGATATAGGTTATACATATGTAGTCATGCCAAACATTTCCTTAATAGTCATGTTATGAAGAAAAAAAACACCTCAAGAAAAATAAAGTTTAAAAAGTATGTATGCTTCAATCTATATTCAGACACCATCAGTACTTTCTCTTGGGATGGATAACATTTTTCATCATAAGTCCTTCAGAGTTTTCTTGGATCATTGTATTCTTGAGAATAGCTCAGTCATTGACATAGGCATTTTTTTCCTAGCCATCTCTGTGTTCTGATATGCCTTAACTACGATTTAATTAAGCACATATTTATTAAGAGTCTGTTGCATACAGATCAATGGGCTATGTGCTGGAATTGCAAAGACTAAAAACCTTACCCTTGTAGAGTTTACAGTTTAGTAGGGGAATTAATAATACACAAATATCATAAAATAAAATAATATAATAATAGCACTATCATGTCAAATACACATTTAATATATATGAACTTAACTATGATTCATTTCCATTAGTGATAGGATCCCTGACCAAATGACCAGTCAGAACAGTGGCCATTCCCTCTATATATAACTCCATTCCTGGGGTTTCAAATTGATCTATTAACCATTTTTCCCACCTTAACAAACTTATCTCCTATCTCTTATCTCTGAGCATGCTCAAACATACCTGGCTACAACTCTAGGGATAGGCTCCATGGTTTTATTGTACAGACACTGTGATGGGGGGAAATGATTAGCTCAGACCTGGTGAATCAGGCACTCTTCATGGGGAAAGAGATAAAATGAGTGTATGAATATATGTGTGTGAGTGTGTATGTATGTATATATATGCATACATATGTACACACATATGTATATGTATGTATGAAGGTCGCTCTAGAGAAGGGGTAATGAACTATTTATTTTGAGTATCAGAATGGAGAAGAAAATGAAGTCTTTGCCATATTTTAACCTTTCACTTACCTTTTTACTCTTTTCAGTGTGGACTTGACTCAGGTGGGTGAAGAATTTCCCACTTAAGTTGTTTTCTAACCAAATTAGAAAGGAATGTCATTTACAGTTAACAAAAAGCCTTTAAACATATGGCTGAAAAACACTAAATGTAAACATATGCCTATCAATGGCAACACCTTGAGAGATAAGGGGACAGCCTTCTGATGAGAAGAATTTCAAAACCATCCAATTTCAGGGCATTTTCCTATGGTAATTTCAATTATACAATTTTACTTTATGTGCTAGCTTTAAAACATGTATAGGTGGGACTCCAGAACAAAACAAAATTTAAACTGAGGTCAGGGATGGTGTTTCATTCATCTGGTTTATCAGACTCAAAACTTACCATACTGTCATGAAAATGCTTCTTTTTTTTCTCTGTTATCTTTTTAACTGTAGACATTGTATATATGATTTTACTTTACAATTTACTTTAATGTAAATAATAACACTTAGCCTTTCTATAGTGCTTTAAGGTTTGCAAAGTACTTTACAAAATATTTATCTCATTTTATCCTTACAATGACCCTGGGAGGTAGGTGCCATGGCTTGCCTGGGGTCACAAGACTGGTAAGTGTCTGAGGTTAGATTTGAATGTATTCAAGTTTTCCCCAATTTCTCTGAATTGATTATGGGGTCATAGTTGTGACAACAGCTAGCATTCATATAGAGCCTATTATGTACCAGCAACTGCGCTAAGTACTTCACAAATATTATCTCATTTGATTTAGGGCTAGAAGGGACCTTAAAGGACATCCATTGCAACCCTCTGATGTTACAAATGAGGAAACTATAGTACAGCTAAGTTAAGCAATTTGCATGGGATCTCATAGATAATAAGAGTTTGAGAAGTAATTTGAACCCAGACCTTCCTATATTCAAGTTTATATCTATTAACCAACAGTGCCTTTTTCAGGTTATTTTTTCATGATATAGTAGTAATGCATTATATTAATATAGCACAATTTTTAAGTCTTTATCAAAGCAATGGGAACCTACTTTGATTCCAATTCTTTTCTACCACATACCTGCTGCAATGAATATTTTGTTATATATGGGAATTTTCTTTCTTTGACCACCTTGGAATATTTGTGTAGCAATGGAATCTATGGGACAAAAGTTATAGACATTTTTGTCACTTCTTTAAAAGCATAATGTGAAATCACTTTCTAGATTGGTTGTTCCAGTTCACATCTCCACTAAGTACATTAATGCAAAAATTCTCCCATTGTTCCTACAACATTGACTATTTCCTTCCTTTGACATCTTTCCCATTTCTGCGACTATGAGAGAAAAACTCAGTTGTTTTGATGTGAATTTTAGTTTGGTGATTTGGAGCAATATGTCAAACATTTTAAAAAGTAATTTTTGATTCTTCCTATGAGAACTGTGTTTATATCCTTTGATTAATTAGTTACCCAAAAATTGCTTTTGGTCTTATATTTTCATTCTATCTGTATTTTCCTATATAGAGAGAGTATTTAGGAATATTTGATATAATGATTCCTCTCACCCCTGACTGACAGTTTCCCTTATCATTCCAGCTGAATTGATTTTGTCATCTGTAAATAAGGGCAATTTGGGCTGTTCTTTGTTCATGTTTATGCCTTTATTTCTTTGGTATTACTTCTAGAGTTAACATTATTACAATTAGGTCTACTAATAATGAGGAGAAAGGACATCCTCACCTATTCCTATATTTATTGAGAAATTTCTATTGTTTTAGTTTTTCAGAGGTGCTTTCTGTATCAGTTGACATAATTATGTAATTTTGGTTGTTTTTGTTTTTAATATGATTTATTATGTTAATTGTTTTCCTAATGCTGAATGATCCTTACACCCTTGATAACATTCTATCATGGTAATAGTGGGGATTTTTTTTAGATATGTTGCTGTAGTATTTTTGTTAGGGAGTTATTTAAAAATTTTACATTAATATTCATTAGTGATACTGGCTTATAGTTGATTCTTCGTTTCTTCCTCCTCTGCTCTGGGCCTTTCCATATATCCTACAGCTGCAAATTCTTTTATGTGTTGTCTCCTCCATTTAGAATGTGGGCTTCTTGAGAATAGGGACTGCCTGTCTTTTTCTAGTTGTAACTGAAGCACTTACCACAGTGTCTGAATATAAGAGCTTAATAACTGCTTCATAATTCATTCATTTATTTGTTCATTCATTTATTTAAGTCTGAAGGCTTTAGTAAGTTCTGAAATTTTTAGTGTAACTTGTGTAGCATTAAGAACAACATTAATTCTTTTTTTTTGCACATTTGACAGAATTAACTTGTGAATGCATTTGTACTCAAGTTGTTTTGTCTTCTTTTCTTTTTCCTCTTAGGTAATTTTGGGATTATTTTCAAGTTATTTTTTTATCAGATTGGATAAAGATCTCTGCCATTTTTTGTTCATTTTTGTATGTAATTTTTGTAGGTATTTTTATAGGTAAATGGAACTGAAAAAAGGATTAAGGATGAATGATAAAGATGTTTTACATAGAACAAATTAAAATCTTTAGCTAAGGAATTCGATAGACAGTGGTTACGCTGGATGAATATCAGGGATCTAGTAAGGAACAGAGAGTAGCATTTTGTAATTTGACAGGAATGTAAGGAGGACAGAAGTGAGAGAGTTTATGGCTTGAGGATTTGAAGGGGGAACAGCAGAAATTGTGGCAAGTGAGAGTGATAGAAAGGAAAGGAAAAGAGATACCACCCTAATCCTTTACAATGAACATAGATATATAGGTTAAAAGCTCTAACTTTATATTCTCTTTGTATGCTTGTTGTAGTGAATATCGGAATTAAATGGTTCTCATTGTCAATACTGGAATTGAATATTTTGCATCAGAAACCTCTGAATGATCAGCTGTGTAGGGTCCTTGAATTTAAAGGTGTTCACTAGATAATAACTTTTACAATATACAAATAGTGTTAATACTCGTATGCTGTTTTCCTACTCCTCGATTTAGTTGCTGGTTTTCCAACTAACAGTTATTGGTATGAAAATTTATAATTTCATTGTCATTTTAAAAAATTGACATAGTCTTGCTTCCTACAACAAATGTAATTAAAATTCTCTGAGCTTTCCTTAATGTTTCCTGTGCCTCTTGTTATGTTTTTCTATCACTTCAATTTAATCTTGGTCTACTGTCATTAATCCTCTCATATTTTCAAGGAACCTAACAACACTAGTAAGTTGGCAGTGAGTCCTTCTACCTGCAAGACAGTGTAATAAATCATATGGAGGACAGACTTATTAAATATATGTATTTTTGCCCAGCAGTCTAGAAAACCAGAGATGTGATTCTCCCCCTCACCCCCACCAAGTACTAAAATTATAAGCACAAGAAAATAAGTTTGTGATCTAAATCCAAATAGACAACTGGATACATATACACACATACATATAATATATACATATAATAGATGTATATGTAAACATATGTACATATATATACACTGTATACTTATACGTATAAATATAAGCATAAGATATACACACAATTGATTAGTCAAGGTCACCACTAATAATGTGTGTGTGTGCATGAGCATACGTGTGTGTGTGTTTTCTATTGGTGATTTACTAATAGAAGAATAGTAAGAGATAAGACCGAGAGAGAATTTCATGAGATTAGAGCACCTGGAAGGAATCTTCAGTTCAATGATGATAATTAAAAACAAGCATCCTAGCTGTGCTGTCACTTACTCTGACTCCTCCTAAATTGTATATCTATATGTATTGTGCTTATATGTATATGCATATATAAATATAAGTCTTTTATTTTTATTTAAAATATATACTGTACATGTATATACACATACATGTATATGTGTATATGTATATGTGTGTATGTGTGTGTATGAAATATCAAGAGGAATCAGAGAGAATGACATAAAGCTAAGATGCCTGTTTTTAACTACCACCATCAAAAGACTTGAGTTTCCTTCCTGGGGCTCCAACCTCATGAAATTCTCCTTCCCTTTACTTCCTGTTCTAAGTCATCAATGGATAACCAAGTCAGTCATTTCAAAGCCCCAAAACTACTTTCTTACATTCATGGGGGTGTATAAAAATATCATCCCTTATAAATGAGGAGGTTTTATATTTTATATGCATATTGAGGACATTTCTGCAACTTGAGAGAGAATGCTTGCTCAATGCTCCCTGGTCATTATACCTGTCCAGCCTCTGTCTAGCTCTTGGCCGATGTCTTTCTTCCTGTAGTTTCTAGAGTGCTACACTTATGAGAATTCAGTGCTCTACTATACCATATTGCCTTACTTATAATAAAATATAACTAGTTATTAATCATAGATTGTACCAAATAGGTTTCCAAAATTCTGTCACATGTAAGAAACAGGTTTGGCCCTAGATGAAATTGTGAAATAGGTCAAGTTTGTTTTCAATATCCTTCTCCTCCTTGTTTAATTGCCAACATTTCTATGCTGTCACCTGAATGCCTAGATCTCCCCAGTAGAGGCAGGGTGTATCCATTTTTCTTTCTTCCTGCTGTGGCGCCAATGTTATACTCACAGAGACTATGGCTGCTGTGGATGTGCTGGTGTAGTTCTGATTCACAAAATATAACAGATTCTCTTCATTGAAGGCAGAACCAAAACATTTATTCAAACACTGGAAAGCCAAATCCATCATAGCAACAAAGAAATATATACCCATTAGCAACACAGGGGACACTAACATCCCCAAACCTTCCCTTTGTTGGACCTTCCCACAAACAAAGCTCCCTTAGGCAAAATGCCCCTCTCTCACCCATGCTTGCTGCTGCTCTCCCTGCCCCTTCTCTCTCTCTCTCTCTTTCTCTCTCTCTCTCTCTCTCTTTCTCTCTCTCTCTCTCTCTCTCTCTAAGCTGCAGCAACTTCCAACTTCCTGCTTCCACCCCTTCCTGCTCCAGCCATTCAGCAAGCTCCTCCCACCACAGGCTTATGCAACTCAAACAGGTCACATGGGCCTATTAGTGGATGGGAAGATCTTCAAATTGTATTAAAAATACAATACACCTACTTCCTTCCCTGATTTCCCTGTTCTCCATTGAAAACTAAAAATTTAATTCTAGCTCAAGGATAAATGGATAGTAATAGTTTAATATATTATACAACTTCATTCTCCTCACTCATGACACTAATACTTGATTAATTCCTAAGTCAACAAGCATTTATAAATTGCCAGCAAAAAAAAAAAATATTCTTGAAAGGAGCAAAAA
Organism: Phalanger gymnotis; assembly: GCA_028646595.1. NCBI lineage: Eukaryota > Metazoa > Chordata > Mammalia > Diprotodontia > Phalangeridae > Phalanger > Phalanger gymnotis. The sequence goes on from JAQQSZ010016523.1 coordinate 6,467, forward strand.
CAGTTCCTGCCCTCAAGGAGCTTGCATTTAAAAAAATAATTAACATCTTCTATCAATTTCACAACTCAGAGAGATGGATTGATATGAGAACCAATTATTGGGGAATTTCCAGACATTTTAAAATTATTATTTGTGTTCATACAAAGCCCTTCTAGCTAAAATTCCTTCCTTCTATTTATTCCTCATTTCTTTTTAAAATAATATTTTATTTTTCCCAATTACATGTAAAACAATTTTTAGCATGCATTTAAAAAAAAAGTTTCAAATTCTCACACTCTTCCTCCTCCCTCTATGATACAGTAAGCAATTTGACATAGTTTATACATATGCAATCATGCAAAACATATTCCTATATTAATGATGTGAAAGACACGAACCAAAAAAAAATAAAAACATGGAAAAAAAGTGAAAAATAGTATGCTTTGATCTGCATTCAGACTTTATCATTTCTTTCTCTGAAAAATGGGCAGACTTTGAATCATAAGTGCTTTGGAATTGCCTTGGATCATTATATTACTGAGAATAGCTAAGTCATTTACAGTTGATCATCCAACAATATTTCTATTAACCATATACACTGTTTTTCTGGTTTTGTTTACTTCACTTTGCATCAGTTTATATAAGACTTTCCAGGTTTTTCTGAAAGCATCCTGCTCATCATTTCTTGTAGAATAATAGTATTTCATTGCATTCATATACCACAACTTGTTCAGCCATTCCCCAATTGATGTGCATCTCCTCAATTTCTAATTCTTTGCCACCACAAAAAGAGCTGCTATACATATTTTTGTACAAGTAAGTCTTCACACACACACATACACACCCCACCACCACCACCACATTTTATCTCTTTGGGATATAAACCTAGAAACGGTATTGCTGGATCAAGGGGTATACCCAGTTTTATAGGCCTTTAGGCATAGTTACAGATTGCTTTCCAGAATTTTTGTATCACTTTACAATCCTACCAATGGTACATTAGTGTCCTAATTTTCCCACATCTTTTCCAACATTTGTCGTTTTCCTTTTCTGTCATATTAGCTAATCTTATAATATCAGGTGATACTGCAGAGTTGTTTTAATTTTCATTCCTCTAACCCATAGTTATTTAGAGCATTTTTTCATATGACTACAGGTAGCTTTGATTTGTGCATCTGAAAAATGTCCATTCATATCCTTTGACCACTTAGCAACTGGGGAATGGTTTGGATTCCTACAAATTTGGCTCAGTTCTCTGTATATTTGAGAAATAAAGCCTTTATTAGAGATTGTTCTTGTAATTTTTCTCCTAGCATTATACTGTCCTAATCTTGGTTTCATTGGTTTGTGTAAAAACTGTTTAATTTAATATAATAAAAATTATCATTTTACATTTCATAATGTTCTCTATTGCTTGTTTGGTCTTAAGTTCCTCTCTTCTCCGTAGATCTGACAGGAAAGCTATTCTTTATTGTCTTGATTTATTTATGGTATCACTCATGCCTAAATCATGTACCCATATGTAACAACAATTTTGGGGCTAGTAGTAGCTGCTGAGGTGTAAGACCCAACAAGACTAGCAACAAGAGCTGCCAGCACAGGTTCTTTGATCTGCTTTTCTTTTATTTTTTCCAGTGGGGAAGTGGGGGTGTCTAAAGAGTAGTGGAAAAGTGGAGACTTGAAAAATATTTTCCTTTTCTTCCTTACAGAACAACGGGGAGCCAGGGAGTCAAAAGCTACAGAACAGGAACTGGTGTCCTCTGCAGATATGGACACATAGCCTTGATTCCCCAATTCCACCCTCCTCTTAGAAAACAACTGAAAAGTCCATAGCCTTTTTTTCTTTTCACATCTCTGTAGGCAGAGGTCCTCTTGGCCACCCCCAAGCACCAGGTCTTAGGAAGAGTTCATAATGGGCCGAGAATATACCCCTTGGTAGTAAGTTGTGTCTCCAGTCAGGGGCAAGGATTCTAAGCCCCCTTTGTTTGTAATGGGGCCCATGGCCAGATTGCCAGGCATGGGGGAGCTGTAGCCAGAGTAGCGCATCACCTGTTCATAGGCTGTAAGGTCCATTTTGTGGTGGTGGTGATGGTGATGATGGCTGTGGTGATGGTGTTGCTCAGATGACATGAGATTGTTAATGCAGAAGGGTTTAAAGGTATAGTGGTGTTCCGGCTTCAATTGTGCCTCAGGGGGCAGGTCTGGGTGGTGGGGTGGACCCAGCAGATGTGTCTGCTGGACTGGGGATGGGGCAGGCTCAGGAGGCCTCAGGGCTGCTGGGGTGCCCTTCAGCTCCCCTAAACCACCTCGCTTGTGCTCTTGGCAAGGGGAGGAGCTGGAGTGAGGGGGCTCTGTGCTGGCAAAACTGTCAGAGCTGCTAGTGGGGGGCAAACCCCCACTTCCCTCCCCAAGTGGTGCTTGCTGCCCTCCAGCTCCACCACTTCCTCCACCTGGTTTCTTGCCTCCACCCCCTGAACCTCCCTCTCCCTCTTTCAGTGTCAACTGTTTCTCGCACTTGAATCGTTTCTGATGCCACAAGTAGCAACCATTCTCAAACATGTTACCCGAATCTGGGTGCAAGGTCCAGAAGGAGCCCTTGCCGGGCATGTCTGGTGAGCAAGGCACCTTGAGAAAACAGTCATTGAAGGAGAGAGAGTGGAGGATGGAATTCTACCAGGGCTGCTGGTTCTGTCGGTAGAAGGGGAACAAGTCCATGATCCACTGGTAGATCTCACTAAGTGTCAGCATCTTGTTGGGACTCGGCTGAATGGCCATAATGATGAGGGAGATATGGGAATAAGGGGGCTTGGCATGCGTGTAGCTCCAACGGTAAGTCTTGGGGTCCCTGGATGGGTTGAGGCTGGCCTGCCCATTCATGGGACTCTTAGAGTTCATGTTGGCATATGGAGCCAGGCTGTTCATACCCCTGGGGGCCTGTCCCCCCAGTGGACTCGTGCTGGGGCTCAGGTGGGGAGCCATACCCGTAATTCCTGGGGTGGCTGTGCCCCCCATCCCTGCCATAGCCCCAGCCCCTGGGGACATGCCTGCCAGGGCGGGACTCATTCCAGTTCCTATGTAAGAAGACATATTCATGGAGCTGGCACTCATGTTGGCTGAACTGCTGCCCATGGCAGCCGACATACTTATGTAAGTATTCATGCCATTCATGCCCAGGCCCACATTCATGTTGCTCACTGAGGAGTAGCCATCTGGTTCTCCATAATAGCTGCTCCAGTCTGAGTGCTCATGCCCTTCCATTTTCACAGCTCCTAGCATATCTCTCTCTCTCTGGTTAACTCCCTCTTTCTCCCTCTGCCGGAGGTGCCGGGTTTGAAGGGCTTTGATCTGCTTTTCTAAGGAAAGCAAGTTTAAGGGATTAACAATCTCACTTTAATCAAATGTGCCTATATCATTCACTTAGTTCAGGGGGAAAAGCCAGCAACCTCAACTTCAGAGCAAATACAAACAAATTACAAACAGAAACAATATAAATAGACAAAATCACAATTCATAGTTACCAGAGAAGAACCAATGGGTCTGGATTAGCAAAGCCAGGGGGCAGTTACAATGGCTTGCCCAGAATATCAACACTCCTTCCATGAGTGAGCCCCAAAAATCAAACACCAAGCTCTTCTCAATTATATCCCGTTAGGAGCCCTGAGGGCTCTGACCTCAGGCTGGGTGTGTGAAAGTTTCCCATGGCCAGGGTTGCATCATGTCAATGACTCTGATTGCCTAGGTGCAGAGAAATACTTCAAAACAAAGACAACAAAAGGTTTCCCACCCATTCAAACAAAGGGGAGACTTGGTAGTCTTAGCATCCCAAAAGGGAACAACAGGGAAAAGTCTGATTGCCATAACACCATTTTGACCTTATCTTGGCATATGGCATAAGATGTTGATCTATATCTAGTTTCTGTCATACTGTTTTCCAGTTTTCCCAGCAGTTTTTATCAAATAGTATGTTCTTGTAGTAAAAATTTTGGTCTTTGGGTTGACCAAAAACTAGATTACTATGGTCATTTTCTACCTGTATTGTGAACCTAATCTATTCTAGTGATCCACCAGTGTATCTCTTAACCAGTACCAGATGGTTTTGTTGATTACTACTTCATAATAGTTTGAGATATGGTATGGCTAGATGACCTTCCTCCACATTTTTTTCCATTAATTCTTTTGATATTCTTGAACTTGTGGCCTTCCAAATGAATTTTGTTATGTTTTTTCTAGCTCTTTAAAAAATTTTTTTGGTAGTTTGGAATGGTATAGAATAAGTACATTAGTTTAGGTAGAATTACCATTTTTATTATATTGGCTTTGCCTATCTATGTGCAATTGATGTTTTTCCAGTTGTTTAGATTTGACTTTATTTGTATGAAAAGTGTTTTATAATTGTATTCATGTAGTTTCTTGATTTGTCAGGGTAGTGTGTTGTTAAGCAAAATTGTTTCATTAGCATGGCTTTTGTTTCTTTTGAGCTGAAGTACTTTCAGCTGTTAAGTGCTAAGCCCCAGGCCCAGGGCCCTGTCAGGTGTGAAACCTGTGTGGGTGTGGATTGGTGACTTAGGAG
>JAQQSZ010016524.1:0-11014 GCA_028646595.1 Phalanger gymnotis
ATTTGTTGCTCTGGGCCCTGAATAAATTTTTTGATGCCTTCTGCTTGGAGAATTCTGTATACCCAACGAGTTCGAACCATTCAGATATTTATATGATCCTTTTTGAGATCATAAATTCGGCCTTCCTACTACAGCATAAGGTAGGTCCTTTTTTTTTCATCACGTCAGAAAACATGTTAGAGTGCTATAAAAACTCAGAAGAAAAATTGTGTTTAAACTTGTGTTTTATGGATATACTCTATCTAGTTCAATTAACCAACATTTGTTATGAACCTATTATGTGCCAGGCACTATGCTAAGAGCTGGGAATACAATTTCAAAGAATGAAATAATGGCTACTCCCAAGCAACTTACATTCCAATGGGGAAGACAACAAATACAGGGTGTCCATAAAGTCTATGTGCAATTTAAAATAGTTGTAACTTTGTAACTATATGTGATAGAAAGAATCTGTAAAAAGCAAAAGAAAGAAGAAACACTTAATTTTTTTATTGTTCTTGTTAATTTTCAACAGGTCCACCATCATTACTAATACAAAGGGTAATATGATTCTGTAGTTTGTGTAAAACATTTTCAAGCTGATTTTCAGTAATAACCAGCAATCACATCAGTTATCCTAGCTTGCAAGTCTTCTTTAGATAGAGGTTTGGTTGAATAAACATTAGTTTTCACATATCCCCGTAAAAAGAAATCTATTGGAGTCAAATCTGGCAAACATGGAGGCCAAGAAAATTGTAGACTTCGGACAATGGCGGTAGATTTTAGTTCAGCCAACCAAAGAACACAGTTTATTTTCTCTTCTAGTGAAACCATGAGTCAACGGTAATCCTGAAAAATAATTAATTTTTAAGTTGAATTTTTAAAAATAAAAATAAAATAAACATCAAATTTCTAAAGACAAAAATAAACTAGATATATCAAGCTTTCTAATTCTCGTTACAGATTCTATCACATATGGTTACAATGTTACAACTATTTTAAATTGCATACGGACTTTATGGACATCCTGTACAAGTATAACTACGTAAAAAAATAAATTTGAAGTGAATAAATGCTAGGCAATACAGAGTAGTTAAATACAAATTAGTTTAGATGGGAGAATAATAACAGTTGGGGCTTTGTTATAGGCATCTCTCTACAACCAGTACCTTGTTAGTTGAGGTTCAATGTTAAGACAAAATGAGGCATTAGCAAGTCACTGAACATTTAATAAAGGAGGAAATTCACTTAGTCCTAACACAGCAACATGAATACAGGGGCATGTCTACTCAGTCAGTCTTCAGGGCATAGCTACCAGGTCATAGCTATTCCCATGGTATTGGGTACCCACTGGTCTGAGAAGCATGGGTCTGCATATGTTGGACTTTTTAGTGAGCCTAGGCCAAGAAACTGTGTCTGAGAGCTAGGGCCAACCAGGTTTTGTGGTGAGGAGGAAGCTGCCCCAGGGAAACCATTAGGGAAGCTGGGGCCAAAAATAAGTTGTGTGTGGGAAAGAAGCTAGATCATGGTAATGGAAACTGCATCAGGAAACTGCTATCAGGAAACTCCCACAGGGTGGGAGGGAATGAGGAAACACTTCATACAGAAAGTGGTGTTTTGGCTTATCTGGATGGAAGAGAGATACTCTATGAAGTTGAGGTGAGGAGGGAGTATGTTCCAGGCATGGGAGATAGTCAGTGCAAAGACTGGGAGATGAGGAACAGAGTGAAGGCCAGTTTGGCTGGCTCACTGAATGCACTGCAATAATGTCCAATGAGGCTGTAAAGATAGGTTGGAGCCAGGCTGTAAAGGGCTTTATGAGTAATAAGGGAGTTTATATGTGGTTCAAAGTCTATTTGCACAAGACTTTTCATTGATAGAGATTGAGTACTTAATGATTTGAGAGCTTAAGAGAGAAGACAGATGCTGGTCTTCTGACTTCTAGCTTCAAAGACACACAGTTTCAGATTCTCTTCAGAGAGAGGTCTCTGAAGGGAGAGAAAGACCTTGGGAAGATTTTGGAGCATTTCCCCTTTGATGAATGAGACCTGGGACCCTCTCTTGGAGATCAGATATGTGGGGTGTGAGTGAGTGAGTACTATGCCGAATGGACCGGAGCAGAGAGAGACTTGAATCAGGAAAACCAATAAGGAGGATATTGCAATAGTCTAGGAAACAGATCATGAGAATCTGAAATACAGTGGTAGCTGAGTACACTTGAGAGAAGTCAGAGGCAAGAGAAGTGGAGATAGAAACAAGATTTGGCAATTGATTAGATATCTATGTGAGGTCACGTAGAATGAAGAGTCTAGGATAATACCAACATTACAGATCTATGATGAGCAAACATAAATGAGTGTATGAGCAGTATTCATAAAAAATTCTTCATCACCAAGATATCCGCTCCATTTGCCAAAATACCCTTCTTGACTTCAAAACCAAATAACCCAGACTGGCCAGCTATGCTGTATAAATTCACTTTGTTAGAGGAAGTGGAAGGTTGTAAAAAGAGTGTTGGGTGTCAAGTTCAAATTCTCCCTTTAACCAATTATTACCTATGTGACATTGGCCACATCTCTTCACCTCTCTGGGCCACGGTTTCCTTCTCTGGAAAATTATGGTATGGGATGAAATGACCTCTAAAGTCCTTCTAGCACTAGCTCTTACAATCTTTTTTTTTTTTTATGTTGGAAATGCTCTCTCTTTGTGTGCCTTTTAATTAGTTTCAAAGTGCTTCCATAAATATCTACCTAATCTTTCTTTTTTAAACCTTTGTTCTTTTTTAATTACATTTTTTTTTTGCTTCTGACAAGCATTATTTTCTCTCCTTCCCAAAAAAGAAAAAGAAAAACAAAGCCCTTGTAACAAAAAATGAATATTCAAGAGAAACAGATTTATACACTGGCCATTTCCCAAAGTGTCTGTTGCTCTCTGCATATTTAATTCATTACCCCTCTGTCGGGAGGTGGGTAGCATTTTTTTATTATCGGTTGTCTGGAATCATGAATGATCATTGTGTTGATCAGAGTTCTTAAGTCTTGAGAAGTTGTTTTTCTTTACAATGTTGTTACAGTATAAATTGTCCTCCTGATTCTGCTCACTTCCCTCTGCAGGAAGGAATTCATACAATTCTTCCCAGGTTTCTCTAAAACCATCCATTTCATCATTTTTTACAGCTCAGTAGTATGCTATTACATTCATATACAGCTAGGTCCTAATTATTGCAAATAGTGAATTCCCCCAAAGTGGTTGCATGTATTTGAATTCACACTGTTTGAAATTATAATTATGTATACTTATAAACCTATAAGGGTCAGGATCTCCTCATTATTTTAGTCTTTAAGGTTAGAATTAGAGGGTTAGGATTAGGATTAGGGTATAAAACTTTGTTAGTAATACATTTCATTTTATTTGTTTCATTGTTCTAGCTTGGCATAATGTCTTTGCATCTCAATTATGTCATCCAACTATTCCTATTAGTTTTGAGTCCTTTGAAAATTTAACAAGTATACTATTCATGGCTTTATCCAAATTATAGATAAAATTGTAGACAGGCCCAGGGCCAAGGCCTATTCCTGTAACACTCCTTATCTATAGTTTGTAGAACTCACTTTCTTCTCCTTTTGAAAATCAGGACATTTGACTGTCTCCTTTCTTCAAGATTCTTAATTACTCTTTTGAACTACTCATGGCAGTCCAATGCTCACATTGTCAGCTCTTCCAGTACCCTCAAGTATAATTCATTTAGAGCCAATGAATATTCCTCATCTATCTTTGACTTCACCTCCTGCATTATATTCGTTCAACAATTTCCAGACTGAATATCATCGTCTTTGACAAAGAAGATGGAAGCGAAATAGCGGTGCTGAGTTCTGTCTTCTCCATTTTTCGTCAGTATCATAGGATCCACCTCAAGTGTCAAGATTATCCATTCCTTATTCAGTGTTTTTTGTTGTACTTAGCGACTTTTGAAAGCCTCAAACCATTCTAAGATTTAGCCTTTTAGACAAAAGTATTTCCTCGTATTCTTCATATTTATCATTTTTATGGCACCATAACAGTTGGTTCCATGAATATGCCATTACTTATTCACCTTTTCTCTGGCATGTAGGTTGCTTCTGGTTTTTACTATTACACTTCCCCTCCCCACTCACCCACACACATATAAAATAGTATCTATGATTTTTTTCCCTTTTAACCTCTTTTAAAATATCACATTCTTTTAGTCTTCATAACTTTCTCTGTTCTTTTCTTCCCAACCTTCCCAAAATACGTACAATCATAATCCTTATTCAAGTTACACAAGAGGAAGATTTAAGGGTAGAGTGCGAGCAAAGTATGATCCATATTTGGACCAATACATTGTCTCCTCACTTAGATATTAAGCCCTTTCTGATTGAAAGTTTTGGTTTATACTTGTATATATCCCCAATATCTAACAGATAGCCAAAAGCAGATGAGAGAAAATTAAACTAAACCAACCACAGCATAACATGCAGACAAACAGATTATCTTGAGAATATTTGTAGATGAAATTGTAAAGAATGGCAACAAATAAATATGTAATAGAACAGATCAGCTGGTATTTCCACAGGGACCCATTTGGGTGAGGATAGTGTCATAGCCACATTTGGACTCTACCCTCTTGACACTTGATGACTACTGTGTGAGGAAGAAGCAATGACATTTAGATGAAATCAGAAACAGTGGTTGGGTCTAAAAAAATACATGAAGAAAAATATAAAAAAAAATTGAAACTCAAAATCTTATAAAAGTGAATGCTGAAAACCAACACACACACACACACACATATATACACACATATATGTGTATATATATATACATATATATGTAAAGTAGAAAAGTAGATTAGCATAATGATCTAGCACAGAAATAAGAAAATTATAGCCTGAGGGTCAAATCGGCCCATAGTCTATTTTTATATGACCTGAACTAAGAACAATATTACACTTTAGAATACAATAAATTTTTGTGTACAAATGCAAACACTTACAGGGTTTACAAAAGTGGAACACAGACTGTAGTTTACTGACCTCTGAGCTATATCATGCCATTGATCCACTTTTCTATTTTTAACAAATACCATGAAAAAGAAAAAAAAAGAATATGACACAATTTGTAGGCATTTAGAGAATGGTTTTCGAGAGATTTCAAAGATAGGAAGATTTTGAAAGAATGGAAAAGGGAATGCATAATTTTCTTACCAAAAACATTGTATTGAAGACTTCAGCAACCAGTAATACATATGTCTACAGGTAATTTTCTGCATCAGACTACATCTTCGAATCACACAGCTAACTGAGAGGTACAGAGAATATAAGAGTCCACTGTCTATTGTTCCATATTACAAGAAAGCATTTTACTTTATTGAGTATGCAACTTTAAAGGCTAACCTTAAAACAAAGCAGGTCCCATACATATGTGTATATATGTATATGTATACATATATATACATATATACACATACAAATATACATATATACACATACATATACACACATATATCATATAAGACTCTATGATGGGTGTGATCATAGAGATAACTTTGATGAGTAACATCATCAAGAAAGGTAGGGATTCAAAGGTATTCACAAGTATTAATTATGATAGAGATTCTGCAGAGAGTCTACAAAGACTTTGCCCTAACCTCTCTGCTGACCTCCAATCCCACATTTCCAACTGCCTTTCAGATACCGGGAACTGGATGCCCAGTAGACATCTTAAACTCAAAATATGTCTAAAACTGAACTCATTATCTTTACCCCTAACCCACCTTCCCTGTTACTATAGAGGGCTACAACATCCTTCCAGTCCCTCAGGCCCACAACCTAGGAGTCATATGTGTGTACACACACACACACACACACACACACACACACCCTTCTCTCCTCTGACACTGCCACCCCTTTAGAGCAGGCCCTTATTATCTCAACCCTGGACTACTACAATAGCCTGCTGGTGGTTCTACCTGCCTCAAGGCTCTCCCCATCACCCCCAGCCACTAAAGTGATTTTCCTAAAGCACATGTCTACCATGTCACCCTCCTACTCAATGAACTCCAATGGCTCCCTATTACCTCCAGGAGCAAATACATCACATTCTGTTTGGCCTTCTAAGCCCTTCATAACCTAATTCTTCACCCCTATCTTCCCCCATACCTTTCCAGTCTTCTTACACCTTATCCCTCACCACCTATTCTTTGATCCAGTAACCCTAGACATCTGATTGTTCCATGAACAAGCTATTCCTCCTCTCAGCTCTGGGCATTTTCTCTGCCTATACCCCATTCCTGGAATGCTCTTCCTCCTCACCTCCTCCTATTGACCTCCCTGGCTTCCTTTAAGTCCCAACTGAAATCCCATCTTCTATAGGAAGCCTTTCTTAACTCCTCTTAATTCTAGAGACTGTTAATTATTTCCTATTTATCCTACGTATAGGTTGTTTTTACATATTTGTTTGTTATCTCCTTCCATTTGATCATAAATTCCTTGAGGGCATGGAATATCTTTTGCCTCTTTTTGTATGCCCAGTATTTAGCACAGAGTCACATAGTAGGCGCTTAATAAATGCTCATTGACTGACTGAATCCAAATGGAAAAAGGATTTCTCATCAATGACAAGATTTTCCAAGATGATCCTTTTTTAGATGAACCTGTACTGATTCCATTGAGCCTTGGAACACGTTATGATATTTTCAATTGGATCCACGGTCATTCAAAAGAGATCGGTCTGTCCATTCGCCCTGGAAAAACAACTTGAATGTTTTAAAAGCCTGCTGCTCAGATTACAGTATGCAGTTTGGAAAGAGAAGTTAGTTCATCCGTGTGAATCTATTGGATGGACGTGCCAGATGGCAGAGAATAGGAGGAGACACATGGTGAGCATAAGTACCAAAGACAATTTGCATCTAAGAAGTGAAAATAGACACCAAAGAGGATATTTATAACTAATGAGGCAGCTAGGTGGCACAGTGGATACAGAGCCCTAGGCCTGAAGTCAGGAAGACCTGAGTTCAAATCCTGCCTCAGACATTTACTAGCTGAGAGACCCCGTGCAAATCGCTTAACTTCTCTCTGCCGCGGTTTCCTCATCTGTGAAATGGGGACAATAAGAGCACCTACTCTCCCAGGGTTGTTGTGAGGCTCAAATGAGACAGCAATCATTGAATGCTTAGCACAGTGCATGGCACATAGTAGGTGCTTTGTTTTTAGGCATTAGTAGTAATACAATAACAAAAACAACAAACAGCAATAGTGGCAATAATACTAGTAAAAGAGGTAAACTTGTCTGGTAATGATAGCAAGGAATAACAAATAAATAGCTCCGATGCTGAACTGGGATGCAGGAAATATTTTTTTAAAAAAACATTGAAAGTAGAGGAAGCCTCCTACCATGCTAGCTAAATCTCTTATGAAGGATTTATGGGAAAAAACAGACATGAATCACACAGGATGAGATATGAAGGGATGAACCACACCAGTGAGACTGCAGATCTAGCAGAGTTTTCTGGGTTTTTTTTTTGCTTTTTTTTTGGGGGGGGGGGTTGGGGGGGGGAAGGCAGGGCAGTTGGGGTTAAGTGACTTGCCCAAGATCACACAGCTAGTGTGTCAAGTGTCTGAGGCCAGATTTGAACTCAGGTCCTCCTGACTCCAGGTCCGGTGCTCTACTCCGATCTAGCAGAGTTTTCTGCACACAGTACTCACTCAGTTAACGTTTTTGGTAGTGATGAGTCAATACAGACTTTCGCGCTCACATGTTGTTATTTTTAAAATCAACTTAACTTGCCATCCACCTAAAGCAATCACTTGTCTACTATCAAATGCATAAATGATGCCTTAATTCTTTAGGAAAATCACATAAGCCTTTCTGAAAACCTCACCATGGAACACTGATTTCTGCTTTAGAGGCTCTAAGTTCTCACTGGCCAAGTAGGGTTGATGGTGTCAAGAGTAAGCATGGAGGTTCCCACCCATAACCATGTGGCCACATCAGTGCCAACATAGGACACCCAAGTCACAGCAGTAAAAAGACTGAAGTCCAGGAGAATCAGATTGGCTCAAATGATTTGCTCCCTGGTGCATCCTGAATTTTGGCTTCCTTCTCTTACAGGTTCCCTCAGCTCTGATTTTTTTTTGTTTTTAAAGATCGTCAAAGTGACCTGGTCATTTTATCCCCTTGGATTTTGATGCTTCACACAGTCTCATTTTAAAAACCCAGCCCAAGTTTGGGCTTGTGCTTACTCTCTCCCTAACTCTAATCCTATGTTATTTGTCCCAGGTATAAAAAATTTTACCTTCCCATCTCACCAAACCCTTACGGGACTTTTCCCATTTCTCTCTCAGCTCCTAGTGTTTTCTCTTCTGCTTCGCCATCTGCTGGTGCTCTGATGAACTGCACTTGGTTGGCCATCTCTTCTCCATGGTGATAGAGGCAAGAGAGTCCTGGGGAAAGAATGCTGGATTTTGAGCAAAAATACTCTGAATTTGAATGTTGACTCTGCCATTTACTTCCTGTGCATCCTTGGGCAAGTCGCTTCACCTGTCAGGGCCTCAGTTTCCTCATCTGTAAAATGAAGGAATTGGGATTAATGACCTGTAAGGTCACCTTTGGCTCTCAACCTATAATCCTATATGAAATCTCCTTTAGCTCAAAGCTTTGGGGCTATTTCGATTATTTTGTGAATCAGACCTGCAGCTACTCCCAGCCAGCACAGCAAAAGTATTTAGGTCAAGTGTTTGTTTTGAATTGTTCTGCTTCTACCTCAGTGACAATAAGTAACTTCTGTTATTGGGCTTAGGGTAAGGAAAATGCCTTTCAATTCCCATCATGCATCTGGTTGCTAGCATGGGCCATTCAGATTACTGTGGAGCTCCACACCAGCTTGGAGTACTGGTGAGGGTTTCAGAGTCACTGGTTTTTGTTTTAAATTCTGCCTCTAAGAACTTACCATCAGTGAGACTTTAAGTCATTTTGCCTCTGGGCCTTGGTTTCTTTATCTGTAAAATGAAGGGGTTCTACTAGATAACTTCTAATATACATTTTTTGGAGTCAGGAATAGCTGTGTTCTATTTTATTTTTAATTTATGAAATAAAACAAGAATTTCTATAACATAGTACAATAAAAAAGATGAAATATATTTTCTAGTACTAAATTTATGATCCTGTGATCCTAAGATTGGACAAAGTGAAGTTAATGACTTCTATGTCCTGCATTCCTATAGTTATACTCAAATAATTGTTCTCCCTAAATCAAAATATGAGACATTATGAAAATTACATTTTGTAAAAATGTCAGCAGTATGCCTTCACCGAAGTTCTATACCAATGCTTTATCATGACATGGAGGTTACTCTGGGTTCTCAAATGTTATACCAGCTCAGCACAAGTTCTGGCACATTCTGCCAAGATGGAAAGACTTTGAGTATGGTCACAGTAGTGGACTGGCCTCAGCATAGCTATGGTGGAGAAGTTCATTACCAAGTTGGATGCAGGATGATAAAATTTTATGCTCCAACAATTCTCCAAGACCATTAAGAAGTCAGAGAAATTGTGACATATGTTGGTAGATAGTGGACCTGTGCAGACAAAATCACAGATCCTTCACAAATTCAAACATGAATAGCAATGTTTTAAAATAAAAGAAAGCAAAAGAGTCTATCAGGTGAAGGTGAGGAGTGTAGTCAAGATACACAGGACCTCTTGTGGGAAGGCAGACTGAAGGAAATTAAATGCCAAACTAAGGAGTTCATATTTTATCCTAGAAGGTATAGGCGGCCAATGAAGCATTAAAAAAAAAAAGAGGTGGTGGAGCCAAGAGGGCGGCTGGAAAGCAGGGACTTGCTTAAGGTCTCCCCCAAATCCCTCCAAACACCTGTAAAAATGGCTCTGAACAAATTCTAGTGCTGTGGAACTCACAAAATAGCAGAGGGAAATAGGCCTCCAGCCCAAGGGAGCCTGGATGGTCGCCGGGGTCTATCGCACAGTGCTAGGAACAGAGCGCTGCCCTGCATGGACCGCACCAGGACAGACCAGACCTGGAGTCAGCCAGCAGACCAGGCTCTAGGGCCATGAATCATTGAGCTATGGCAGTTACCAGACCTCTCAACTCACAAATGCCAAAGAGCAGGTTAGGGGGAAACTGCAGGATCAAGTTGAGACCATTCAGGCCATGGGGATGGCAGAGGTGGTGCAGCTGTGGCAGCAGCAGGAACTTCCTGAGGCTGCTCCCAGAGCTCCAGTGTCAGCTGCTTCCTGAGTCCCTGGCTCACACGGTAGGATGAATCTAGCAGGGGATCAGAGCAGGAGTGCAAGGAGCACTTTGTGGGCACAAAGGAAGGTTCTATTGCTGTGCCCTGCTTGGATCTAGATTGTGGTCCTGGTTAGCGGTTCTTGGGGGAGGAGGAGCGCTGCTGTGACAGAGCCTGGGGTAACCATGGAGTAGAAGTAGCTCTGAAAACAGCAGTGCTTGGATCCTAAAGCTTGGGACAAAGTACTCTCTACTCTACAAGCAGTCATAACCTGACAAAAAGCTCAAGGGTCAAGTAGTTGGCTGGGAACATGAACAGGCAGAGAAAATTAACTCACACTCAAACTCAAACTCTAGATTCCTTTTTTGGTAACAAAGCAGATCAAAACATACAGCCAGAAGAAGTCAACAAAGTCAAAGAGCTTACATCAAAAGCCTCTAAGAAAAATATGAATTGGGCTCAAGCCATGGAAGAGCTCAAAAAGGATTTGGAAAAGCAATGAAGAGAAGTAGAGGAAAAACTGGGAAGAGAAATGAGAGAGATGCAAGAAAATCATGAAAAACAAGTCAACAGCTTGCTAAAGGAGATCCAAAAAAAATACCGAATAAAATAACACCTTAAAGAATAGACTAACCCAAATGTCAAAAGAGCTCCAAAAAGCCAATGAGGAGAAGAATGCCTTGAAAGGCAAAATTACCCAAATGGAAGAGGAGGTCCAAAAGACCACTGAAGAAAATACCACCTTAAGAATCAGATTGGAGCAAGTG
>JAQQSZ010016525.1:0-11012 GCA_028646595.1 Phalanger gymnotis
TTCCTGTTTGTCCTGTATTTAGCTTGTTTGTACAGAGTTGTTTTCATGTTGTCTCCCTCATTAGATTTGTTAGTACTTCAGGGGCTAGGACAGTCTTTTGCTTTTTCTTGATATCCCCAGTGCTTAGCACAGTGCCTCACAATAGTAGACACTTAGTACATGTTTATTGACTGACTGATAGACAAAAACTTATATGCCCTGATGCAGAATCAGAGAAAGAGCAACTACAGTAATATATCTGAAAGGCTTGCTCTTGGTGCTTTGCTCTTGAAGAAGACCTTGGCATCAGAGAAGTGATGCCACAACAGGAAAGTGAATTGGATTTAAGTAGGGGAGGGCTGTGCAAAATCACTCTGGGTCCAGTGGCAAGATATAGATCAGGACGACTGGAGATGTCCCAGGATGCAGTGGGAGACCTTGGCCTTTTCAAGCTAAGGTCTTTAATGGGTCTCAGTTGGACTGAGGTAACGCCCATTCACATATTAAGGCTTAATAAGAAATGAGGCAAAGAATGGCCTCTTAAAAAAAAAAATGAAAGGCACACACAAAAAAGTCTCAAACTCCAGTTGTGTGGGCCAATCTTGGCCTTGGAGAAGCAATGAAGAAATGTACCTTCCTTCTCTTAACTGGCTAATGGAGTTTGCCATCACTCTATGTTGCAGTGTTAGTTGATTTGTTTAATTCTCTTTTTTTTATAAGGGAATGTTTTTGTGGTATTCTGAGAGAAAAGGCCTCTGGATTTGCCTGTTTCAAACACTCAGGTTTGTACTTTTAAAAGTTTGAGCTGGATCAGTTGGCAAATGCAGTAGTTGGTTTAAGAGTATTTCCTTCCTTTCTTCATTCCTCCCTCCCTTTCTCCCTTCCTTCCACAGGGATTCATTTCAGTCCACAAGCACCTAGTGCTAGCTTCATAGATCATAGATCTAAAACTGGAAAAGACCTTAGCAGCCCTATAAATGAATCCCCTCATTTTAAAGATGAAAAAACTGAGGCATGGAAAGGTAGAGGCTTACTTAAGATCACACAGGTAGCATGCCACAGTTAGTAATCATCAGAGGCAGGATTTTGGAGCCAGGTTCTCCACAGTCAGGCTCTTTCCACTGCTGTAGTACAAATATGAAAACCGTGCTCATGCTTTGCTAAAGGTTATGTTGTATAAATAAAAAGGACTTAGGGGGAAAATGATTGATAGATCCCTTTAATCTTAGGTGTTCTCCAAGGTTCACTCCTTTTGCGGGTTCCCTCTTCTCTCCACCCCCACCCCCTGTCTGGTCAGTTGACAAGTCCTGTCTTCTCTAGCTCCGTTATAAGTTACATCCATCCCTTTCGTTTTTTAAAATCTTTTCCCCCATACTAGTCATTTGGTAAATTTTATTATTAGTGAGTTAATAAATTGTTGATATTGAGAGCAAGAGTGGCATAGTGAATAGAGTGCTGACCTGGAAGTCAGGAAGACCTGAGTTCAAGTCTCTTAGTCTCTAGTGCTTAAAGCAACTCTCTAACACTCTTTAAGTTGTAGAGAAAGACTCAGCCTGCACTGGTAGAGGGAGTTTCTTACCTGGGAATTATTTCTGCCTTCTGCAAACTGACAGAACAGCTGGTTAGGGTTTGAAGGGAACTGGTGTGCAGATACAGACGACTATGAAGTAACTAAACTTACCTCTTTTTATAGCTGAAGGCAAGTTTAACAGATAGTATAGTGCTAGTATAGATTAGTGTTCCTTTGAGGGAGAGGCAAAGCCAAGGCAGTGAACAGAACAAGCTGTGGAAGAGTTCTACTTAGAGTAGGGAATAAAGTGGAGCTTGATGGCTAAGGCTTCTGTTAAGCAGTGTCCCTTGTTTTTGTCTCTGGATCTTCCCAGGGAGGCCTGTCTCACCGGGATCCAGTCCTAGCCAGGAACTTGTGGCTTCTGTTTTACCTCTGCCACTTCCCAATGAGTATTGCTTCATAGGGATCCAGTCCTAACTGGCCTGAGCAGCCTTCCTCTTGAGACATTCCAAGGTGTCCTGAATTTAGCCTGTCTGCCTATGCCTTCTGTCTTCATCCCTGCATCAGCCCCAGTCCAGCCCTCCTCCTTTGACTTCCTTGTTTCTGACTCTTCCTAGGATGCCTCAGTCTCACATCTTGACCTCAGGACCTCTGAGGGCTTTTGTCTTTCCCCCAAACCACCTTCAAGTGCTCCTGAGGCTATTTCCTGAACAAATCTACCTCAGATTGCCAGTTCCTGCTTCCTATGCAGTCCTCCAGGCTGTGTATCTTCATCTGCTTATTTCTGTTGTGAGGTGAGGCTCTTGGACCTCAAAGGACTCAGTCGAGGAGTTCAATTACTGTTACAAGGTAGAACATTGAGGGGAACATGGTCTAATTGTTTTCCTTCCTCAGTGGATTTCTTTTCAGTCACTGACAATGTGCATGAACTTTTTCTCCTCAATGGTTAGTATTCTACTATGTCATAATTTTCCCATCCCAGTGATTCTGAACCCCTGGCCAGGATTGTACAAATGCCATTTCTCATTCGTTCTTGTTCTCTTTTGCTGATTCTGTTCTCCTCAACTTATCTGCCCACATCCCACTCTAGATCCAACCACCCCTTCCATAACTTGCTTTTATCTTAAACTTTTTTCTTTTTCACTCCTTCCATCTTCTTGTACTTCCTAAGACCTGGTTTCATCATAATTATATGGCCCTCTGATCACACTTTCCAGCATTGGTTATCCCAGAAAACTCTAGTGGCTCCATACCCTTCTAGAATCATATACAAATTTCTCTGTATTTCAAAGCCCATCACAGCCTAGCATCCCTGCCCCCCCCCTTCCATTCTTTTTACATGTTGTTCCCTACCACTCCGGCTTCCTTGACGTTCCTCAAACAAGACACAGAATCTTTCAACTCTTCGAAGTTTTGCTGGCTATCTCCCATTCCTGAAATGCTCTTCCACCTCATCAGAACCTCCAGGCTTTCCTGGCTTCCATCAAGCCTTTTCTGAACCTCTTAATTCTAGTGCCTTCTCTTTGTGGATTATTTCCAATTTTTTTCCTCTGTATAGCTTGTTAGAACACATTTGTTTGCTTGTCTCCCATTAGATTGTGAGCTTCTTATGGACCTGACACATTAGGTAGGGGATTAATAAATTCTTATGAACTTTGAACCTGATCCACAATATAAACTCTTGAACTACTGCAGTTTACTTCAATCTTTATTTGACAGAATGAAAAATAAACCTCTGTGTTACAGAATTGGGTTCTTGATATCATAGTTCTTTAGATAGTTAATTCTCTTCATGCTTACATAGAGGGAGGTTTTATAAATCGGAATAATTTACCTTTAAGAACTTTTCTGTGGTTCCAAAACTTCGAACTCCCAACTGGACAGAAGATATCATGTATCTTTAATGTGAACATTAATGTGAACAGCCTTCAGAAGAACAGAACAAGTGTTCAGAATCACTAATCAGAAATGCTCATTAAAATAGCTTCATTCCCATCAAATTGGCAAAGATGGAAAAAGGTAACATTAGAAATATTCTTGGAAGACAGGCACATTAATGCAGTGTTGGTGGAGCTGTTCCGGAAAGCCATTTGGAAGTGTGCAAGTAGTTACTACACGTTTTATACTTTTTGATCCACCTATCTTAATGGATCAGTGCTCCTAAGAGTGATAAGCTATCCTTCCCAAAGTCACATATGTAAAAATATTCATAGTAGTATTGTTTGTAATTATGGATAGCTGGAAACAATTCCCACAACTGGGGAGTAGCTAAATGCACTATAGCATATGAAGGTAATGGCATATTGTCTTAGGGGACGTTGAATATGAAGAATTCAGAGACATAAAGAAGATGAAATATGTTAATAAAGAAAGCAATGTCAAAACGATATATACAAAAACATAAATGAAGACAACTTGAAAAAAGTTAAACTCTGGTCAACTATGGTGGAAACACAGTGATTCCAAATTGTTAATGTTTATGTCCTTTATGTTAATAGTAAGCAGCAAAAATGCAAAATCTTATCAATTGTAATTGCTCTGTTCGGGGATTTTTTGGTTTAACATTTTTGGGAATGTATTTTGTAGAAGGTGTGAGGTATTGGATATTTGGGAAATACCTTATTTATAGCAAAGTGTTTATAATACAGATTTAATTTTCAGGATCAGTAAAATAATTCCTATTAAAATGTACATTTCAGGGAGGAAACAATGCTGGCCATACAGTTGTTGTGGATTCTGTGGAATATGACTTTCATCTCTTACCAAGTGGGATCATCAATCCAAATGTCACTGCATTCATTGGTAAATATGTTTTGCTGTCCTAACAGTTGGATGGTTAATTTTCTACTTTGAATGCTCAGAAAAATGATTCTGTAGTTGTCTTTTGATCCCTTGTGGTATTTGATTATGATACCGATCATTAAATTGAGATCTACTTTTGTTCCCTTAGTCTCTTTTAGTGTTATTATTTTCATCAAGACCATGAACAGTACCTTTGGAATGCTGTTTATACCTGATTGTAATCATTGTTAATAAATTAATTTTTCTTGTGATACAAAAAAGGGTGTGGGAATCAGAATTTTAGAGTAGAAATGGACTTTAAAGAAAATTTAGTCCAAGCCCCTTTTAAGTTTATAGACAAAAACTTTGCCCAGAAAGGTTAAGTGACATGTTCAAAGGTCACTTCATCTTTTTTTTTTTAAGATGTAGAAGAATTTGTGCTGAAGACTTTATTTGCCACAGCCAGGTTTTCTAAATGGGGAAGGAAAAGGGAGGAGTGGGCGAAGAGAAGCTTTTTGGAGAGGTTCTTTTAGTGGAAAAGGTAAGAGGAGTCCTTGCAACCGAACATTTAGGAGATAAATATTGGGTCAGCCTATTACAAGATTTTGCTTGCTTGTTATAACTTCACCTTATTACAAGATTTCTTTTTTCTATTGCCATAGTCTAATGAATCAGATTTTGAAATTTTTTAATTTTCTTCCCTCCCCTCCTCTTGTTGCTATATCCTACCTCTTTATGACATTCTGTTATCAAAGCCATCAGACTCAAGCTGTCTAGCCTAGAATATCTTTTTTACCATCCTTTACCAGGCCTTGACATTTTTTCCTTCAGAGTTGTTCTAAAAATTCACCCATCAACCCAACCGATTGATAAACATCTGCTAATTCATTTGAAATACATATTGCTTTTCTCCCAGGAATTGGTGGAAGAGAAGTATTAACAAGTAGCAGTTAATTCTTCTTCAGTATAATTTCAGCTTTAAATATATTTAAGTATATTCTGGTTGTTCGAAAATTGGTAATTTATGAAAGGTATATGTAGTACTCACAACCAGAATATTTGACTAACTCATATAACTCATTCCACTATCATTCTAGATAATCAGTTTATTCTACTTTTAAAAAATGCATCTGAGATTGAGTTGTAGTTGAAATGTTTTTGTTTTTTCAGGAAATGGTGTGGTAATTCACCTACCAGGATTATTTGAAGAAGCAGAGAAAAATGTGCAAAAGGGAAAAGGTAAGAATTAGGTTTGTAATAAACTTTATAAAGATTCTTTTCAAGATAAAGTGTGGGGTGAATTTGACAGTAACTTCTGCCTTATTTGAATATAGCTCTTTATAGTACAAATTTTAAAATACAGATTGGTTATTACATTTAAAATGCATTTAATTAATATCTTAAACTTGCTTAAAATAATAGCGAATGATAAAATTATAGAAATTGAGATATTTCCATCTCTTGTTTGACTTATTGTATAAATAAGAAGACCTATCTTGCAGGGGAAAGAAATCATACACATAGATTCATAAAGTCTTCAGATATTTCATCATGGATGCATGGTGTAACCTTGTGTTCTCAAAGGCTATGCCAGCTGGGCATCAGCTGTGGCAAAGCCTTTAAGAAAATTCTTGGCAATAGATTATTTTCTGAGAACCAGTTTGACTAAGCATAGATGATATTTTAGGAAAGGAAACTATGAAGGAATGATCAACAGTATCAAAAATTACACAGAAGTCCAGAAGGATCAGGACTGAGAAAAAGCTATTGGACCAACATATTAGCAATTAGGAAATCATTGAGAACCATGGAGTTTAGTTGTGAACCAAAACTGTTTGTAGGGGGCACTGGCCTGCAGTGAACAAATTAAACAAAGGTAGTGTTACTACAAGCAGCTGAGCCCTAGGGAGGTTTAAGTGACTTGCCCCAGGTCACATAGGAAGAAATTGTCAGAGGTAGGTTTTGACCTTAGATATTCCAGAGCCAGCATAACTTCACACTATACCGTATTACCTCCCCAGTAGAGAGATACTTCCCTGACTATCTGTTATTTAATTAACAACCTTGTATTTATTTGTATTTATTCTCTTGATATTTGTTTTCCCCAATAGTATATAAGCCCCTTGGGTATAGTGATTGTTTCAAGGCTCGAGCCACATCCTAACTTCCAGAGAATGCCTTTTCTGATTCTCCTTTCTTATCACTTCTTAAAAATTATTATGTTGTCGTCTATCTACCCCACCCCTCACCCTCAAGAAGTAGTAGAATAATAAAGCTCCTTGAGGGGCAGCTTTTTGTATCCCTGTGCTGTATCCCTGTGCACAGTGCTTTATAGTAGACATTTAAAAAAATAAATACTTGTTGGGTTGGAAACTACCAGATGATCTGGAAGGGTGGGTTCTTTTCCAGACTCTTGCCCCTGGTGAAAAAAATGTTTGACACAGCCTCCACATTTAAATTTGAACAAGCTGGTATACTTGTGTACGTGGGTTTTTTAGGAGGAGAAGGGGGAAGGATTCCAAAAAATGGTTTTCATGACAGCAACAGCAGAATAAGTACTCCCAGAAACGATAGTAATTTGTGTGAATATGAACTCTTAGTATTTAAAAGTCAGCCATTCTTTAGAGTCACTCCTTTAAGCACCTTTGAGTTCAGAAGATTTACCTCCCTTCATAGTTCACATCTACTTTGTGATGTAAGTTGCTGGGGTAAGTGTTTGGAGTTCCCTTCAAATCTTAGTTTTCTTATCTATAAAATAAAAGTCTTCTAGGTGAGCACTAATATTCATTATTAGCTGCATCATTCTAACATTGTTAAAAGCACAATCTTGGGCTTGGTAGGGAGAAACTTCATTCTGCTTTTAAAAAAATACATTTCAAGAATTATTGTAAAACAAATATTTGATCTAAATCTGACTTTCCTCCTTTTTGTTGCTTCTAGGTCTTGAAGGTTGGGAAAAAAGGCTTATAATTTCTGACAGAGCTCATATTGGTAAGTGGAGCATTGTTGCATTTAATTTTGTTCTAACTGGAGACCTAACTTTTTTAACGTTCATACCATGTCTGGGAATATTTTAAATAGCTAACTCTCAATTATTATTGGTAGTAGGTTATAAGACTAGCATGAATTATTAGAGTCCCAATATAAAAAACCTTATCAATTTTGAAATTTGTGATCATTTGATAAGGACTGAAGTAAATTTTAACTATTGTAGACTACAAGGGTTAAGCAAAAGAGAGAAACATCTTTAAATTAAGAGAACCCCTTTCAAAACATTTGCACGTATTTTGTTGCTTATCAGAGGTACTTTTTGTACCATCTCCTGAGTAATACTGCAAATATCCCATGTAGAACCTGTAGTATCAATTCTAGGTAACCTCTGTCATATGATGCTTATGCTGTTCTTCCCAGATTGCTGGAGAATCATTTGAGAAAGTCATGAAATTTTGATTTCAAACAAATTTATGTTACATAATCTCAGCTGAATCCCTAAATGCATCTCAGCTATTTCTACTCTATCAACTCCATTTCTCTCCCTGCTGCTGTTTTAAACCCTTCAAATGTCAAAAATGAGAGCAGGGACTTTTGCTTTTCATTTTATCACTGGTGCTTAGCACAGTGCCTGGAACACAGGAAGCACTTAATAAATGCAAATGCTTATTGACTTGACTTATTGTAGATTAATTAGCTACTTGAAAAGGTAGAACACTTCTCTTCTTAAATTTTCAAGCATGGTTGCAAGCATAGATTAGGTGACCACTTTGGCAGTATGTAAGGGTTTGTTTTTGGATATAGCTGTCCTCTGAGCTTCCTTCTAACTCTAAAATTCTATGTTTCTGCCAGTAATAAAATGCTGAGCTTCAAAGATGATTAGTTAAAGGTTTTTACTTTTTTACCACTCTCTCTTAAAACTCCTAATTAGCAATCCTGACAGTGAAATGAGAGGTATGGAAAAGGAAAGAGCAACAAAAACCAAAGCATCCACATATTCGAAGAAAATATCTGGATGATCCAAGGTGCTGAAGTTTTATCTAGAGGTAGAGTAATTTATGTTACAGAGTTAGTGCTCTGTTTTTCTTCCCCCTAACTAGTTGCCTTTTGAAATAGGCCAACTTACCCTAATCAAGATTGTTCTTATAACTTGGGTGTTGTGCAGCAAAGTATAGAGAGGTCACATATAATTCAGTAAAATGGTACCCTTGAGTCCCCTTATTAAACACTTTAAAAATAGACGTGTTTTTTCCCCATTGACTTTTATTTGAATTGAAAGACATTTAAAAAATTTTTATTTAAAGGCCCTGATTTTTTTTCATATTGTTTAGGGCCCTACCTAGATCTGCAAAGCTAAGAAATAAATCTAAATTTAACTTTGTAAAAGTTTTTCTGTAATGTGTGAAAACTTGAATAAATTTTACATTTTTATCAATTTTTTTATTTTTATATTTCATCAGTATTGTTTTTAATCTAAAGTAGGTGTGCTTAACCTGGGGCCCATGAACTTTTAAAAAAATTTTGAATAATTTACTCAATGTAATTGATTTCCTTTGTGATGCTATGTAAGGGGCAGCTAGGTGGTACAGTGGTTAGAGTAATGGGCTCGGAGTCAGGAAGACCTGAGTTCAAATCTGGCCTAAGACATTACCTTTGGGGACCCTGTTTGCTTCAGTTTCCTCATTGTAAAATGAGCTAGAGAAGGAAGTGGCAAATCACTCCAGTATCTTTGCCAAGAAAACCCCAAATGGGGTGACAAAGAGTCAGACATGACTGAAATGACTGAAGGTCAACAATAGTCCTTTGTACTTTATGTACAGACAGTTCTTACTTTACATAAATTCACATTATGCAAATTTGACTTTATGAAGAGTTCTGAACAAAATCCTCATTTCAGGAAAACCACCATGTTAACTTTACAGTACTGTTCTCTTTCTCTCTCTCTCTGTCTGTCTCTGTCTGTCTGTCTCTGTCTCCTCTCTCTCCCCACTCCTGCTCCTTGGCTCTGTGGCTTCTCATCCTCCACCAAACAAACCAAACAACCCTAAAAAAATAAAACTCTCCAAGTGAAAGGAGAAGAATGGCTGCCGAATCATGGGCACATCTTGAGACCTCCATGCCAGGAGAGGAGATCTTTGCCTTGCCCTGCCCATGTGTTGTTCTCATTTCCAGTCAGGCCCCCATATGGCTGGCGCCAGCCCTGGCCCTGTTGTGTTCCTCCTTCTACTCTCCATTTTCTGTCCCCAGCCCCCACCCCCTTGTGTGCTCTGCCCCCTTCTTGCCTCCTTCTTCTCCCCAAGTCCTACATCATGTAAAAATCACTTTATGTAGATGTACGCAGAGTGGTCCATTTACGAAAAGCTAGAACTGTCAGTATTTAAAACATTCTGAAAAGTGGTCTATAAATTTTACCATACTTCCAAAGGAGGTCCATGACACAAAAAGTTAACGTTTGCTCTAGAGAATGTTTTCATTAATATGCCAGCTATGCAGTATATGCAGTTGCTTACCATTATGAACTTGTGAGCCAAATCAATTCATCCAAGACAATAAGTATTCATTTTAGGGGGAATTTACTGAAGCATGACAGTCTTTCCAACATAATATTGTTTGCTTCATAGTAATATCAGTCATCAATGATAAATTATTAACTTTATGTTCTAAAGAAGTCAGAGTATTTACTGTTACCTCCTTTGGCTAAACTGGAGTTTTGGAATCTAAAGCAATATTTATAGGCAAAGCATTTTATTATTAATAAGTTATATAACCAAGAGTTAAGTAGATGATTTCATTTGCCTTAATAAAGAATTCTATTATCCCAAATAGTCCCTCCTTCAACTTAGCAATTAAATAAAGACTTGACATAGGGATAGGGACTTGAAGGACCTTTGATTTCATTGGATAAGAAACCTGGGTGAAGAATTCCTCCTACAAGTGCGTGTCAGTACCTTCTCAGTTCACAGTGTTTTATATTTCTGTCTCACTTGCTCACTTGTGACTTGCTCAGGTCACGCAGCTAGTATGTCACAGGTGGTACTTGGACACGGGCACTTCTGGCTTACAGACTAACATCTAGATGTATGTTTTGTGTCTTCCTTGTCTAGAACCTATTCATTTGAAGTAATTTTTGATTATCGACTCATTTTGGTTGGGGTCTGTATCTTTTGTATTTCCCCTACCTTTATATACCCACATATGCTTATTAATATCATATATTTCCTAGGGACTGCATTCTTTGGTAATAGGATGTGATGGATTTAGGCTTATTACTTTAGAAAAATGGTCTGAAGTCAAATTTTATTTGATAACCAATTAATGCCTGATACTTTCCATCTTTGTTCTGGTGTCACTTATAATTTTAAAACTACATTTGAAATTAAAAGCTGTAGCTAGATTATGAATGAGAAGAAACATGTTAATTTCAGTTTATATTTTTAGTGTGTGCATCTGAATCACATTGCAAAAGAGTCAGAATCACCAAATGGGTGCAGTATATGATAACCATTTTAGGAGTTTGGGGATCATCCTAATATTTAAGATGCTTTTTTGCTTTAGATATTGAGTGCAAGTGAAGTCAGATTTATCTAATTAAAGCTTGAAATGTCTGTATTACCTCATTTCTTCATTTCCCCAAGAAAACAAGACAGTATGCCTGTATGTGATGAATTATAAATCTTGTTACTGTAGTATGTATTCTCTTATGCCTGGTAAAAGTCCAGAGACCTTTTTAAAATGGTTAAATATTAACTGA
>JAQQSZ010016526.1:0-11012 GCA_028646595.1 Phalanger gymnotis
GAAGAGCTCAAAAAGGATTTGGAAAAGAAAGTTCGAGAAGTAGAGGAAAAATTGGGAAGAGAAATGAGAAGGATGAGAGAAAACCATGAAAAACAAGTTAATGACTTGCTAAAGGAGACCCAAAAAAATACTGAAAAATATACTGAAGAAAAAAACAAAAAAAGTAAATAGTCTCCTTCTCACTATATTCAGGTCCCATGGTTTTTTCTCTGGATGTGGATGGTATTTTCCTTCATGAGTCTTTTAGCATTGTTTCAAGTCCTTGAATTGCTGAAAAGAGCCAAGTCTATCAGTCAGTCATTGCACACTGTGGCTGTTACTGTGTACAATGTTCTCCTGGTTCTGCTCACTTCACTCAGCATCAGTTCATATAGGTCTTTCCAAGTTTTTCTGAAGTCTGTCTATCCATTATTTCATATAACACAATAGTATTACATTACATTCACATAACACAACTTGTTCAGCCATTACCCAATTGATGGGCATCCTCTCAATTTCCAGTTCTTGGCCACCACCACAGATCCATCCCCTTTTGCCCACTAACATGGTCACAAACTTAACTCAAGGTTTCATATCTTGTTTCAAACAGAGTATTACAATAGCCTTCTGATTAATCTTCTGCCTCAGATCTTCTTCTGCTTCAATCCATCCCACATATACCTCAGAAAATAATACTCTTAAAATACAAGTCTTGCTCTATCATTGTTCAAAATCTTCAGTGATTCTCGATTCTCCAACATTTATCATTTAGCTTTTCTGTCCCATTAGCCAATCAAATAGGTATGAGGTAGTACCTTAGAATTATTTTCATTCACATTTCTCCAATCAATAGTGAGTTACAGCATTTTTTAATGTGGCTATAGATAGCTTTGGTTACTTCATCTGAAAATTTAAATAAGTCCTTTACTAAGTAATTTTTTCACTCTAAAGAAAAATCCTCTTTGTCTTTTGTTTCTCTTAATGCCTTTAGGACATCAACACTATTCAAAACACTGTCTATGATTTTTACAAGTCCATGTAACATAAATAGTTAATAGACTTCCACCAATTATTCTATGTAGCTTGCATAATTTGTTCATGAAACAAAGTGGGACTAGCTCTTAACTTTTCAAGAATTTTAGGTAGGGGTGTTCTCTATTCTTTAGGATAAAATACAAACTTACCAGTTGGTACTTAAAATCCTTTATAATATCATTCCAACTTTCTAACTTTGTAAACTTATTTTCTACTATTTGTGTTCATAAAAGTTACATTCCTACCAAAATTCCCCACCTGAGGTTATAGAGATCTAGCATTCCTTCTGCTGCCTCCAGTCTTTTGCAGAGGTTGTCCCTAATGTCCAGAGCATATTACCTTCTCAAATGTTCCTCAAAGAAGCCTTAGAATTCTAAAAGTCTCAGTTCACGTTCCTTATTACATCCTCAAATTATATTATATTTACTTATCTATTTATGGGTTGTATCTCCCCTTGCAATATAAAATCTCTGAGGCAGAAACTGTGCATACGGGAGGGGGGAGGGTTCTTCTGTTTCTGTTTTTGACCTTCCAGTACTTCGTACAGCATCTTAAACATAGGTCAGACTTAATACGTACTTCTTGAAGGGCAATGAAGTGAAGTGAATTGGGCCACCTGATACAGTTGACCTAGAGCTTTTGCTGACCACAGTAACCAAATTAGAACTGTTTTAATAAAATAAACTGAGATCTCTTGAAGCTTTTTTATTTGCTCCTTTTCCTATATAGTTGAAATGAAATATGTGTAGCTGTATTATTCTTGGGTTGCACAATTGGGCTGCTTTCTACAAAATTAGTGAACCAAAAGCTAAACAAGCCCTTTCTTTTTTATATATTTCATGTCATTCTTCTTTTTAATGCTAATTTTTTAACTGATTATTTTATTTATCCCCAAATACATATAAAAACAATTTTTAACATTTATTTTTAAAAACTTTAAGTTCCAAATTCTCTCTTTTCCTCCTTTCCCACTCCCTTCATTGAGAAGGCAAGCAATTTGATATAGGCTATAGCTGTGTAGTCATAAAAAAAACATTTCTATATTAGACATGTTGTGAAAGAAAACAGACAAAAAAAACTCAAGAAAAATAAAGTAAAAAGTATGCTTCAATCTGTATTCAGACACCATCAATTCTTTCTCTGTGGATGGACAGCATTTTTCAATCACAAGTCCTTCAGAGTTGTCCTGCATTATCATACTGCTGATAATAGCTGTTATTTACAGCTGATCATTGTACAATATTCCTGTTATTTTGTACACCATACATTTCACTTCACATCAGATCATTTGTCTTTCTAGATTCTATATGAGAGCATCCTGCTCTTCATTTTTTATAGCACAATAGTGTTCTATTCAATCACATACTACAATTAGTTCAGCCACCCCCCAATTTACGGAGATCCCCTCAATATCCAATTCTTTGCCACCAGAAAAGAGGTGCTACAAATATTTTTGTATATATGGTCCTTTTACTTTTTGTTTTTTAATCTGTTTTGGGATACAGACATAGTAATGGTATTTCTAGGTCAATGAGCAATGGTATTGCTTAGTTTTACAGTCCTTTGGGCATAGTTCCAAATTGCTCTACAGAATTGCTGAATCAGTTCACAACTCCACCAACAGTGCACTGATGTCTCATTTTTCCCACATCCCCTCCAACATTTATTATTTAGCTTTTCTGTCCCATTAGCCAATCAAATAGGTATGAGGTAGTACCTTAGAGTTATTTTCATTCACATTTCTCCAATCAATAGTGAGTGATTGGATTTTTTAATGTGGTTATAGATAGCTTTGGTTACTTCATCTGAAAATTTAAATAAGTCCTTTATTAAGTAAATTTTTCACTCTAAAGAAAAATCCTCTTTGTCTTTTGTTTCTCTCAATGCCTTTAGGACATCAACGCTATTCAAAGCACTGTCTATGGTTTTTATAAGTCCATGTAACATAGTTAATAGACTTTCACCAATTATTTTATGTAGCTTGCATAATTTGCTCATGAAACAAAGTGGGACTAGCTCTTACCTTTTCCAGAATTTTGGGTCAGGGCATTTTGAGGAAGGTTTACTCAAAAACCTACATAATTCTTACCAAAAGATGAGTATGATAGCTATAAACCTATCCCCTTCATTCCCATCTACATTTATACTTTAAAACATAATTCAGAGTGTTTCAACTAAAATAGTGTACTAGCTTAATCAGTCTTCATGCCTCTGGTGTTTCCCCTACTGCATTCCAATCTTCAGCCACCTGCCCAAGTAATCTTCTTAATTCATTATTCAATTCACTTCATTCTTCTGCTGATAGATTCTCTCAGTGGTTCCCCACTGCTTATGGGAAAAAATGTTAACTCAATAAATTTTCATATCCCTTCATAATCTGATCCCAACAAACCTTGTGAACTTTGCTTCACATTATTATCCTTGTACCCACCACCTAGCTAAATTAGACTAGTTCCCTAATCTTGCCCTGCCTTCTGTATCACACATGAATTTGCATATTCTATTACCCATGCCTAGAACAGATGCCCCCACTATCTTCACCTACTGACTACCTTCTCTTTCTTTAAAGTCCACATAAGATACCATGTCATCCAAAAATACTTTCTGAAGTAAGCTAGAAGCCATACACCATCTCTTATTCCTTTTGGTCCAACTTTTCCTATGATATTGTGCACTGACATGATGCCTCTTCATCTTCTTCTATAGATTGCTTCTTAAATCATGACCTTACTCCAATGCTGGAACTCTCTCTATTTGCTGGTTCTTCTCTTCTACATGTAAATATGCTCATTCTCCCCCAATCCTTAGAGCAAAAACAAAACACTTCACTAGAACCTATCCTTCCTTCACATTATGATCTTATATTTCTCTTCTCTTTCTCAGCCAAATTCAGGAAAAGAATGTGCGGATGGGAAGGGCCTTTGGGGATAAGGAGGAGCTATTTATAAGTGTTGTCTCTACTATCTCTCTCTCACTACTAAATCCTTTGAGATTTGGCTTCTAACCTCATCACTCAACTAAAACTGCTCTCTCCATTGATGTCTTAATTGAAAATGTGATATTCCCCCTCAGTTCCCATCTGTCTTGAATCTTGTTGGCAGCATCTGACACTGCTGAGCACCTTCTGCTTTTGGATACTTTCTCTATTAAGCATTTTTGTGACATTGTTCTCTCTTGGTTCTCCTTTCTGATTATTCTTTCCCATCCTTTGCTGGATGATAACATAGTATTTATTGAACTCTTACTATGTGAAAGGCATGGTATTAACTGCTGGGGAAACAGATATACCTAATATAGTACCTGCCTTCAAGGATCTTACATTCTATTGCAGAATGATGACACATGCAGAAAAATTAGAAAAGGGAGATGGAGTACATCAGATGAAGTATGCTTTAGAAATATCCAAGTGATAGGGAGGCCTGGTTTAGGCAAAAAAAGACAAAAGCTCACCTATCAAAGCCCAAGTTCTAAGAGGTAGAGCATAAGTTCTTGTTAAAGGAAGATGGAAAATCTGGAAAGATTTAAATGGACTGATGCCAAGTGAAGTGGGAAGAACCAGGAAAATGTTTTTACACGGTAACAGCAATATGGTAATGATGATCAACTGTGAAAATAAGGCTTAGCTACTCTGATCAACACAATGATCTATAACAATTCCAAAGGACTTATGATGAAAAATGCTATCTACCTCCAGGGAGAGAACTAATGAAGTCTGAATCCAGATCAAAGTATATTTTCCCACTTTTTTTGTTTTTTTTCTAACATGGTTAATGTGGAACTATATTTTGTATGACTTCACATGTATAATGGGTATAGTATTGGTTGGCTTCTCAATAAGTGGTGGGGGTGCTGGAGGAAGGGATAGAATTGGGAACCAAAAATTTAAATACTTAATGTTAAAAACAAATAAATAAAGTTTCTGCTCAATTCATTTTACATGGAGTTCAAGCAACATAAATAATCTCATTTCTGAGGGACAGCAGTACCAGGATTTCATTATTGATGAAGAGGAGGATCATGGTAAGGAGAGAGAGGTGGAGATCTAAAAGACCTCTGTTTTCTCAACTCTCCCATATTCTTTCCTCATCTCCCTTTTCCTCTGATATTTGCATTTTCTGCCTCCATTGTCTTTTTCTCCCCTTTGAGGGTGTTGAGCTATCTGCCCTCTGCTCTTTCTTCTTTATGAACTGTTACCTGAATAACATACTCTTTGCCTCTCCATCCCAAGATTTCTTTTCTTCAAGACGCAGAATATGTCTTCATCCCAGAAACTCAACTTAAGGACTTTTGTTCATACTAGGTGCCCTGAACTAAAAGGGTAACAAGTGGAAAGGTCTAGAGCTCTTTGGTTTCCTTCTTTGGCTTACCTTGTTGGAGGAGTGAACAAGGTGATATGTTCTTAATTGAGAGTTCACTCAGTGGGTGTTTGGGGAGAAGAGAAGAAATGAAGTGTTCTGTTGCATAAAAGTTTTGGGGGAGCTGACTTTCTATTCTATCTATCATCTCCAAATACCTGCTGACTTGTTTTATTCCTACCTCAATGTGCCCCTTCCTTTTCTACCTGTCTACTCCCCACCTCTGGGGGAAGTGTTTACAGCATTACTCTTCCCAAATTCAGTTCTTCTCCTCAATGTTCACTTTTCTTCAGAGGGGTCTGTGCCTCACGCTGCCAGGTATGCTACCCCCTCAGTTCTATGACCCCCTCCCCATATCTGGGGAGTCAATTGTCCTTTCCAGTCTAAGAAGTGAGTAAAAAGAATTGCTTCAATTCTCAAAATTCCAGAAAAGTCCATCATTTGGGGGAATTTCAATTCCCCCTCCACTCCAAAAAAAATCAGTTCCCTCTGAAGGAAGTGAGTAGGAGTAACAGGAAAACCCTTCCCCTCTCATAATCAAATCTTTACTTCATTCTTTCTCATCCTTCCCACTGCTAAAATTCCATCGTCCAATGTCTTTGGCTTTTCTCTCCTACTTCCTAGGTTTCTCTTTCATGTTAAAACAAACATTTAAGCTTGACATTTAAGGATCTCTATAATCTGTATCCAACATATCTTTCATATACCCAAACTGTGGCCATCCTCTGCTATTACTCTATCCTGGGCCTCCTATTTTCTTTCAATAATGTCTAAGTGAAATAATTAGCTCTCATGGGTTCAAGCATCATCTATTTCCAGACGACTCATAATTCCATATATCCAGCTTGAAACTCTTCCCTGATTCCACAAATGTCTATTGAACATTTAAAACTTTAAACCCTAGAGACATCTCAAACTCAATGTTCAAAACAGAAATAATTCTTTTTCATTCCAAACTCATCCTTCTTATGAACCATTATCCTGTCAGTCTCCTAGAAATATAACCTAGGTGTTATATTTGACTCATCATTCTCTAGCACATACATTCAGTGGCCAGGTTTCATTATTTCTTCCTCTTATCACCTCTTATCAGTCTTCTCTTAATTTACAAAACTACATTACTCTATTGCTGCATTGGGTTCCTAATTAGCATCCCTGCCTTGGGCTTCTTTTCACTAGAATCCAGTCTATACAGCTATCAAAAGGATTTTCCTTACCACAGATCTGACTGTGTCACTCTTTTACTCAATCAACTCTAGTTACAACACTATTACCTCTCAGATAAAAATATAAACTCTTTTCTTTAGGTTTCAAAGCCATTAGAAACCTAGCTTACCCTTTCTTTCCAGGTTCATGATATATTTATTCCTCTCCCTAAACTCTATAGGTCATCTACAATGGCTTTTCTTACTATTCCTCTCATATGACACTCCATTTCCCTTCTCCTTGTCTTTGCATTGGCCTTCCTCCCATGACCAGAATGGACTCTCTTCTCACCTCTACCTTATAAAATCATTTGTATTTCTTTTGTATTTACATAATACATTTTGTGTTTATTCTGTATACACCATATGCCCAGGACAGTGTGGTGTTGTGGATAGAGCCCTAGCCTTGGAGTCAAAGCAACCTGGTTTTAAGTCTTGCCTCTGTCACACACACTTGCTATGTAACTCTAGGAAACTGATTTAACTTCTCAATGCTGCAGGCAACTCTCAAAACAATGTTTAAATAAGGTGCCATCTTGCTTGGTACAATGAATTTACCCATGTGTAAATTACATCAATGAAGTTACAGGTCTAGTATCCTATCTTTATTCACTATATGAATACATATATACATACATATATATGCTTGTGTGTATGTATGTGTATTTATATATACCTACACACACCCACATACACATATTGTCTTTTTCAGTAGAACAATAGCTCCTCAAGATCAGGGACTGTTTTATTTCTGTCTTTGTATCTTCTACCTGGCAGAGTATCTGGCACAAAGAGGGCCTTAATCACTGCTTGTTGACTGGCTGATTGGCATTCCTCCTTGGTTAACTTTTTGTTGTTTGTAGACTAGACTATAGGCTCCCTGAGTAAACAGAATAAGCAGCTTTTCCAGTATAATGTTCAAAGTAGGTACTTAATAAATTTTCATTGAATTAAAGGGAATATAATTAAGTCAGTGGACTTAAATTTACTACAAAGGGAAGAGCTTGGTTTATTTAATTCATTTATAACCCAGTCTAACAGTTATGGATGCTAGGTAAATGCCATAGTAAGCTACAACTTAAAATTGCTAAACCTGTTATCTATCAGAGAAAAAATACAATAATTTAAAATAGTTTAAAAATCTGACAGGAAACTAATAGTATTAGAGACTTAATGGTGAAAGGCTATCTGGAATATAATACAATTTGTTTCAGACAAATTTATAGTTTTACTCAATAAAGTAGAGAAAGCAGCAATTTTTTTTTCTTTTGAAGTGTCTTAGGTCTAAAAATATAATTGCTCGGGGGGATAGGGGAGGGATCCTTAGCAGGGGGAAAGCAAGTAATAGGAGGGCAGAGTGGTTGCAGGAGGAGTGGGGTAGGAAAGTAATAGGAAGGTGAGGTAGAAGTAGAGGAGGCAGGAAGGATAGGAAACAAAAGATATGCACAAACATAAAAAACAAAGATTAGGAGTAGATTATGTTTGGGAAAGTATATGTCTATACGCACATATATATATATGTATAGGTGTACGTATATATCTGTGTGTATGTGTATATCAAGAAATATCTAAATTGTATTGTAGCCTTCTGGGGGGCATGGGGAGGGAAAAAAAGAACAAAGTTAAAAAGTACAAAGCAGAGAACAAAAGAAAACACAAGGAAGCAAAGCAAAGATGGACAATTCTCAACACAAGGTATTGGAGATCCTGTATTTATCATATAGGCTTTCTTGAAATGAAAATTTATTATTAAATATTTTGAATCTTCTCCTGTGTTCTGCTATACACATAACATGTTTTTTTTCTTCTTACTTTATATTTGTTTCAATATTTAAGTTTATGATGTGTTTTTGTTACTTTTCTTTATTTTGTATTTGTTATCCAGTAAAATAAAATTCAATTAAAAAAATAAAAATATAATTACTGTCATATGCCTTTTTCTTCAACTGCACTTTATATTCATACTCTCAAACTAATGTTTGAAAAGCTTGACTTCTCTAGGTATTTTCAATTAACTCCAAAATATGTCACTTTTGAAAAACCTCTTTGTCCAAGAATAAATCTCACTAAGAGAAATTATACTGAAATCTAACTATGTTTATTACATTACTTTATTGGGTCCAATACTAAGAACATAGACCCACTCTTGCATAGTCTTGTGAGCAGAAAGAAAATTTTATGTATGTATGTATGTATGGATGGATGGATGGATGGATATGTTAGCCTAGACTTTAAAGCAGGAGTCCTAGTATTCATTTAAGGAAAAAGAGTACTTTGACATAGGAATGATAGCGTCAAGACTTCAAAGGTTTTTTTTTTAAAAAAAAAAGTTAATAAAACTAGAATGTATCAGATTAACTAATAATGTAAAACATATTAAGAAGTAATAAAAATAAGATATGCAACTACTTACAATAACATGTTCCTCTGAGTGGGTTACCAACATAACGGTTTTCAGAATCACATCTGCCAAAATATAAAATCTCAATCATTATTAAGCAATAACTTAAGAGAATCTTTATGTTATTCAAGTAAAAAAAGTATTGGAATGCTACAGTGAAAAATTCCAAAAAAGTAGATATTTTAAAGGTAGAATACAACTCAAGTAATAAAAAGTATAAAATTTCTGCCTCAGCTTCAAAATCCTTTTACTTCAAGTTCCACGTAGAAGGGCTTTAGTTTTTTGCTGTTAGGCTTTTAAAGAGGTGCACTCTTCTTAGAAATAAATTATTGTTTGCTTCCTGAGTCTTTTCCATATTTTCTTTTGATAGCCCAGAGCTCTGATAACCTAAAAATTGTTAAGAAATAATAATTCCAATATACAATACTTGAGAGTCTACCTTCCAAGACAAACCCAAGGACTGTGTGAACACAATTATAAAACATTTTCCACGCAAATAAGGACAGATCTAAACAATTCAAGAGCTACTAAGTGCTCAGCTAATAAAATAAAAATGTCAAGTCCACCTGTGTTAATTTACTTATTCAATGCCATACCAATCAAACTACCAAAAGATATTTCATAGAGACAGAAAAAGTAATAAAATTTATCTGGAAGACAAAAGGTTAATAACACAAAGGAAATCAATAAAAAATGTGAAGGTATGCAGCCTAGTCATAGAAGATTTCAAACTGTATTAAAAATCTATAATCATCAAAATAATCTGGTACTGGCTAAGAGATGGAGTGAGAGGTAAGTGGAATAGATGAGGCACACAATACACAGTAGCAAATGACCATAGTAATCTAGTGTTTGATAAACCCAAAGATCCAAGCAATGTGGAAATGATTTGACAAAAAAAAAATTTGCTCAGAAAACTGGAAAACAGTTTGGTAGAAACTAGGTATAGACATACATTTCACACCATATACCAAGATAATGTCAAAATGGGTACATGATTTAGATGTAAAAGGATGATATCATAAGTTAATTAGGGCAGCATAGAAAATTCTACCTATCGGATCTATGGATAAGAGAAGAATTGATGGCCAAAAAAGAGACAGAGAGTATCACAGAAAGTATAACTGATAATTTTGATTATATGAAATTAAAAAGCTTTTGCACAAACAAAACCAATGCAGCAAAAATTAAAAGGAAAACTGAAAATGGGGGAAATTTTATAGTAAGTTTCTCTGATAAAGGCCTCATTTCTCAAGTATATAATGAACTGAATCAAATTTTTAAAAACAAGAGCCATTCCTCAGTTGACAAATAGTCAAAGCATGTTTCAGAAGAAAAAATCAAAGCTATCAATAGTTATATGAAAACATGCTCTAAATCACTACTGATTAGAGAAAGTCAAATTAAAACAACTCAACTACTACCTCACACTTATCACATTGACTAACACGACAGAAAAGAAAAATGACAAATGCTAGAAGAGATGTGGGAAAATAGGGACACTAATGCACTGCTAGTAGTGTAGCGAGCTAGTCCAACCATTCTGGACTACAATTTGGAACTGCACACATAGGGCAATAAAATTGTGCATATCTCTTTACCCCAGCAATACCACTAGGGGTTCTATATCTCAAATCACCAATGAGATTCAGGACCTTATAGTCTAAGAATGTCTCAAAGGGATTAAAGGAAAGGGAAATGACCTGTTTATATAAAAATATATATAGCAGCTGTTTGTGGTGGCTGAAAAAGTTAGGATATATGATTGTGTTGGAATACTATTTTGCCATAAGAAATGATCAACAGGATGGTTTCAGAAAAAACCCAGGATGTCTTACATAAACTGATATAAAGTGAAGTGAGCAGAACCAGGGTAACATTGTACACAGTGACAGCAGTATTGTACGGATGTTCCATTGCAAAAGGCTTACTTGTTCTGCCAATGACACTGATCCAAGACAATTCCAAAGGACTCATGAGGAAAAAATGCTATTCACCTATAGAAAACTGATAAACTTTGAGTGCAGATTGAAGCAT
>JAQQSZ010016527.1:0-11012 GCA_028646595.1 Phalanger gymnotis
TCTGAAAAGCTCCTATTGAAGGGAGAATTTGAGGATGGAAGAGATTTGGTAGGTTTTGTTGAAAAAAAAATTTAGAAAATAGAGTCAGTAGTACATTTTAAAATATGCAGGAGAAAATGAAAGGTAGCTCAGAAGGGAACGTGAAGAAGCAGGACAGTTGTGTTACTATCATGTAATATGCCCTCTAAAAACAAAGAATAAATAATAAAAGGTCGTAGCTTTAT
The DNA here is from genome assembly GCA_028646595.1 of Phalanger gymnotis. Lineage (NCBI taxonomy): Eukaryota > Metazoa > Chordata > Mammalia > Diprotodontia > Phalangeridae > Phalanger > Phalanger gymnotis. The sequence continues at coordinate 225 of JAQQSZ010016527.1, forward strand.
ATGTAATTCTCTTTGTAAACTAATCTTTGTAAACTGAAACATTTTTGTTCATTTATTTTTTTTTTTTTAATAAAAAAGAAAATTTAAAAGTCACTTTACAAGATGCAAGCTCCACTAGGGTAACAGATATGACCTATATAAACTCTAGTTCTCTTTCAATATCTGAATCAGCATAATAAAAAATGTCTATTTTGATGAATGGTTAGCAAGGTTAAAACACACATATAACAGGGTTATACAGCTCAACAGTCTCACTCACTGGTCACCTCTAAGGCTCATACTTGACTCATTCCCATATTTAGTCATATTGTTGCAATCTGGGGGCCCTGGGAACATCAAAACACAAAGACACAGTGCACGGGTCTGCCTCAAAAGAATTTGACCACTCAAGCCTTCTTTCAGTCAGAGTAACAAAGTTTATTGTATCACCAATACTAGTGGGCCCTGTTTTAAGAATTTAAAGCTATTCAATAGGAATAAGATTGGCATTTTTATACAGAAAGACTATGGGAAGATCTGGATGAGACCTAGGAGTGGCAAGTAGTCTGGGGTGATCCAGAGGTAACAGAGAAAAGGGCCCAAATGGGATTAAGGAGTGTCAAGTAAGCTAATTAAGTAATCAAGGTGGGCTGGGATGGGCCAGATGCCTTGGGCAGTGACACAAGTGATCTGGGCTACTGAAAAGTATGGGAAAATTCAGAGACTGAGTTGCTTTCAAATATGTGGTCTTTTCCTTTTAGGGGTTCAGATCCCATCCCCATCAATATTACTTGAAATATCAGGGTAATTCTGAGATATTTTTGGTTATTTCCTCACAAATCAGAAAAATTTTATTATTTCCTCCAATTAATCAACTAAGCTTGGAGCCCCCAACCCAGTTCACCAAATATTAGTTATTAAACTGGAGAAAATTCCTTTTCTTGTGAGTTTTTGCTCTTATTTATATGTGTGTGTGTGTGCATATGTATATGTGTGTGTACTTACATTTCTACATATATGTATGAAAAAATTTAATTGTATTGCATTAAATATTAAAATTGTGGAATGTCATTATTAATAATGAAGTCAGTAATAACACAGATGTGACTATTTATTTATAATATTCTAGCTGTGAAAAAGATCATAGCCAGAATCATCACAAAACATACTGTAATTAAAGATGATTTCTCTTCACTTTTGAAAATAGTCCCACATCATTCAGTTTAAGACACAAAAAATGTTTCTTCAAAAGATTCTAAGAAGAAAGAATATCCCTCCATCTTCCCCCTCTTTTTTCTCTAGCTTATCTTCAGCCAAGATAACTCTTTAGCATCTCTCAAGCCATCACCCTTACCAGATTTATTCCCACAAAATTTTCTTTGTAATGATTTTTCATAGTCATAGTTAAATACAGCCCCCCATCCTCTATATTTTCTATCTTTTCTCCGAAATCATCCCCATTAACTCTCTATTCTCAGTTTCTCAAAAACTGCCAGCCCCTACTGATAAATCCAACACATTCTATTTGGCTATGCAAGTACTAGCAATAGCAATAATAACAATCTTAAAAGGCTATAGAGGAACTACAAGGTCAAATCCAGTCAACAAGCATTTTGTTAGTATGTGCCAGGTTTTCTGTTAAATGCTGGGAGCACAAAAAGGGTCAAAAATAGCCCTGGACCTCAGAGAGCTCAGAAACTAATAGGTGAGCCAATATGCAGAACAACTATGTACAAACAAGCTATATACAAAATAAATTGGGGATAATCTCAAAGGGATGGTGCTAGCATTAAGGTAGATTGGAAAGGTCTTATTGCAGAAGGTGGAGTTTTAGCTCAGACATAGAGGAAGTCAGGGAATCCAGGAAGCAGCAATGAGGAGGAAGATAATTCCAGGCACAGGGAACCATGCAAAAATACACAGTTAAGATGGAGTTTTGTTCACAAATAGCAGGAAGGAGTTTAGTGTCCATAAAGTATGTGGAGGAGAATAAAGTATAAGACTGAAAAGGTAGAAGATGGTCAGACCAGGAAGAATGTTGAAAACCAAACAGAGAAATTTATTCTTGGTCATAGAGGTAATAAGGAGCCACTGCACTTTATTGAGTTGTTGGGGGGAAAGAGATCAGACCTGTTTGTGCTTTAGGCACATCATTTTTGGAGCTGATTGGAGGATGAACTGGAATAGGGAGAGGTGAGGCAGGAAGATCAACTAGAAGGCTATTTCAGTAGGTCAGCAATTAAGTGACGAGTATCTGAACCTGATAAGTGGCAGTGTTAGAGGAGAGGAAGAAGTGTATATGAGATGTGTTGAAAGGTAGAATCAACAGTGGGATATAGGGGGAAAGAAGGGAGAGAGTGCTAAATCAAAGAAGACACTTAGGTTGGTGGTACCTTTGACAGTAATAGGGAAGTGAGGAAGGGGGTAGGCAGGGTTTGGGGGGAAAGATAGTGAATTCAGTTATGATATGTTGAGTTTAAGATGTCTACAGGATATCCGATTTGGGATAATCCAATGTGAGACTGAAGATCAGGAGAGAACTCAGGGCTGGATAAATAGACCTGGGAATCATCTGCATAGAGATAATAATTAAATCTTTGGAAAATAGGACCTAAGAAACAAAGGGCCCTGTTTTTGGGTGGAGAAAAGGTGACAGAGCATAATAATGGTATATAAATATATAAATGTATTTACATGTGGCACAGTATTTTCCATCTCCACTAATAAAAGGACAAATGGAAATAAGTTTGAAGGACAGTTCAGAAATGGGAAGTATTATATGAGGGATGGGATGGTGCTCTTATGTTTTTGTTGCTATACCCAGACTCTAGCACCATTATCTTTCTCTAAGCTAAACAGGAAGTTTTTTGCCCCTCTTCTTAAGTTTTCCAAGACCTTTATTCTTTTTATAGTTCTTCCAAAGACTTTTCCTAAACTCCTACATTCATCTGTTTCAAAAGCCTGTCCTGAAATAGGTACGATCAACATAGCTGTTGCTTTAAGAGACAAATGGAATGTGAAGATTGCTGAACAGTGATTGTGTTTCAATTTAATCCATAGGTTTAGAGCTGAAAGGGACTTTAAAGGTTGCCTAATCTAATTAATTTATAGATGAAGAAACTGATGCCTCCTGAGATAAGATTAAATGACTTGCCAAAGGTCAATACAAGTAGTTAGTGACTGAGATGGGATTTGAACTCAAATCTTCAGTTTTCCTCTTCCATATGTTGCCTTGAAATTCCTTCCATCCAATTCAACAGTCATGTAAAGAGACCCATCTACTGCTTTAGTCACCTCAAAAGCCAAAAAACTGCACCTTCCCCCGATGATTTAAACAGTCTTCTCTGAAAGTGAGGGGTGGGGATGAACTTAAATGACCTCCAAAGGCCTTCCCTGGCCCTAGTTTTCTATGAATCTCTAATACTTGCTCCTTTCCACCCTACCCCCACTCCCCCTACGAAAGAAGGCTTAATGCAGCCTGCCTGAAGCATCTGTTGCCCTTTTGAAAAGGGAAAGTTGTCAGCTCAGCAGCACTTGGTAGCTGCTGAGAGGGGGCTCTTGCCAAACTCTACCAGCTCTTTCTTTATCTGATTTATGGTGGCTCCCAAATTACAGTGCCCTCCCCAATCAAGCTGCTTAAAAAAACCCAGCTTTTTAAAACACCAAAATGAGATCAAGTACATTCGATACCTCATGATAGAAAAGAAAAGAAAAGTAGAGCAAAAGAAATTTTCTGAGGTGAAGCGCCTTGGTTAGGAGGAGGTGAACAGCCAGTTCCCCACTGGCTCTTCTTACAATATGCCAGTAAGACATTTGCTGACTTTGCAAAAGATGTGCCCAGTTTCCTAAACTCAAATTTTCTTGAATGCCCTAGATTGTGGAAGGCCCTATAGATACACAAGGGCAGGATTATTTGTAAGCAGATCTGACAGTACTTGGTAAGTAGAGTCACTTGCATCAATCACCTACACCATTTTAAGAGGTTCTTTTAATGTCTAACTTTTATTGCCGTCATTATCCTGTCCCTCATTGTCTCCCTGAACATTTCACTTTGATAGATTGTATTTTCTCTTAGGTTCTCAACCTCACCCCCTCTCCCTCTCCCTCTTCACTTCCCTCACAGGATCTCATGCTCTTGAAAGAAGTTAATAACTTTACTCTCTGAGAAAATAATAAGTCGATATCTGAGATGACCTGCCTATTCTTTTCAGAGTTGGGCAGGCAGAGGAGGGATTAAGGGAAAGGTGGAAGCTGTCCACAGCAGTCAAATACAATAAACAGAAGTACTCCAGAAAAACAGATTGAATGAGACAAAGAGGAAGAGATGTCAATAATTATTGAGGGCCTGGGAAGTGTTTAAAGAGAGGGACAGGGGACAGAGAGGAAGAAGACAGTGAGGAAGGAAGACAAGTCAGAGAGAAAAAAGCATATGAGATCAAGAGACCACTGCCATTTAAAGGGGGCTGACTGAATGCTCCTGAGTAAAGAAAGGCAATTGGCTGCCCATATTGAGTGATTCTCAGAGATGAAGAGACAGTGGCAGGAGTCATAAGCTGTAATAAGGCCTTACAATGCTTTGATTCAATAAATCAGTGGCTATAAGCAGAAGAGAAAGAAGACAAATATTAGACTGATAGGACAAATTAGACTAACCCTTAATAGGAATGTTTCAAATTGCTGATTCTGAATTCATCAAACACTTGAAGCCAGAAGTAGAGAGACCTCCATAATCTATCCTTTCCCTACCTCAAGCCCGTATGATCCCAAAGTGATCTAAAACTAGCAGGAAAACATTCTAAGTCTGAGGCATCTGTGTGTAAGCTAACTATCTCTTCTAGAATCTCTTTCTAATTCTAATAATAAGATATGGTGGGAACGAATCACCATTCAGGTTTCCTTTCTTTACACTACCATCCATGTTTCAGCTCTGGTTTCCTATAATTTTTGAAGGGTTAAACATAATAGGTTTTCTTCTGTTACTAAAATCTTTTCAATCAAGTTAGTTTCAACACTTCAGGGACACAGGGACAGGGAACATGTCTAGAAGTTAGCATAGTATGGAGAATGGGGCACAGTGAGGCCTGTGTTTGGAAAAAACTACAGGTGAATGGATGAGTCCTGGGATGCTCTCCATGATGCTGTGGCAAACACTTGAAGCAAATGAGTATTTCTGCTGGAGTTAGGGGCAGTATCAAAGGGAGCAAGACTGTTGGAGAGACACAAGTGTATCTTGGCTTGAGTTGGCCTGTACATGAAAGTGAGAAAGAGTGAATGGTAAAGTGAGTAGAGGGAAGGAAGAAATACCAATTGACTGGTAGAGAAGAGGATAGCACATCAAGCCTAGAGTCAGGAAGACCTAAATTCAAATTTGGCCTCAGATACTAGTGGTGTAGTTCTGGGCAAGTCACTTCATCCTGTTTGCCTCAGTTTCCTCATCTATAACATGAGCTGGAGGAGGAAACGGCAAACCACTCCAGTATCTTTGCCAAGAAAAGCCCAAATGGAGTCATGAAGAGTTGGACATGACTGAAAAACAAATGTTGTACAGTAGCAGTACATGAAGGGTTAGGAATTTCTCCCCTTGTGTTACCATTGTACTCAGCTCTATGTATATGGGGATGCATGGAGTGATTAAATTATTCACAAGCATTTTTTTTGTTCTAGAATAGCACATTATGAAGTTCTGGGGTACATACCACATGCCCCAGAATAAGAGGTTGATAATAGGCAACACTCATCTTCTCTCTGGAGAAGCAACAACTGTAGCGTAGTGGAAAGCAACCCTGTGAGGAAGGGAATGCAAATATTATTATCTTCATGATGAAACTGTAATCAGATCCAGCTTAGAGCTGCTTTTCTGAATTGTTACCAGTTGATCTTACTCCCAATTACTCCCAATGCCTGGAAAAGGTTCCCAGTGGTGAGCATCAGGCATGGCACTGGAAGGAAAAATATAAGCAAAAACAAATTTCTAAATGGCTGAGAGAAAAATATAAAATATGAACAGAAAGTAAAAATGGAACTAACTTGGAACATATCAACTAATAAGATGTAAATTCCATAGCTGAAAATTCTCTCTGACTTTTGATTGATGATACTATTCAGAACACTATCTTAGCTCTGCTAAAATCTATTGGCCTTTTGGGTTTCTTTCCTTCCCCTCCGTGATCTTTGTGAAAATGGTCCTATGTATGATACAGCATTCCATGGTTTCAAGAAGCAGCCCTCAGTAGAAGGACAAGTGGGTGAGATAGCTGGACTTAGAGTCAAAAGAACTAGGTTCAGGTTCCAGTTCTATCACTAATCATGTGCTTCAAACTTAATCATGTTTCGTCAATTGACAAAACAACTAATATACGTTTATCAGTTACCTACTTTGTGTAGAACACTGTACAAAGTACAAGAAGAGATACAAATTTCAGATAAGAAAGAGTCCCTGTCCTCAAGGACATTAGCAGTCTGATGGTAAAAGAAGACATCCTACAACAAACTAACACATACCTGCGATATGATACACATACATATTTATGATATACGTATATACATATATATAGGGGGGAGGGGGACCTAAGATTTCATTAGGAATTGTTAACTCCTTGTTTGAAAACTCTACTTTCCTCATCAATGCAGATCAGCAACTCAGCTATAATTACGTATATGTGTATATATATCATATGCAGCTATGAAATTCACATCTTATTAGTTAATGTATTTCAAATCAGTCTCATTTTTACTTCCTATTCATTTTTTCTCTCTTAGCTAGACCTTTAGAAATTTTTTTTGGTTATCTTTTCCCTCCTGGTGCTATGCCTGATGCTTACCACTGTGTCCCTAAAAGCTGGTAGAGACCTTCCTGGGACACAGAGAGCTTAGGTGACTTGCCCATGGTCACAACATCAGTATGTGTCAGAGGCAGGACTGGAAGCTACGCTAGGTCTTCCTGACTCCATGGCCAACCTTCTACCCATAAAAACAATTAGGTACAAAGCAAAATGTTATATTAAGTCTAAAGAATAGAATCATTACTGATGGCTAGCATCAGAGAAAAATTCCTGAAGGATATAGCATTTGAGTTGGGGTTAAAAGGATGGTAAGAATGAGGAAAAAGGAAACAGAGAACAGTCCCAGGTATAGGAAACACTGTGAGCAAATTTACAGAAGTATGAGAACACAATGTCCATTAAGCAAGCAGAGAGTTGCTCAGTTTGACTGGAGCACAGATTACATTAAGGAAAATAATAGGAGATAAGCCTGGGAAGATATGAAGATAGCCACAATATGGAGGTCCTTCAATGTCAGGCAAGGTGGCTTTACCCTTATTTGTACTACCAACCTTGGCAGGCAATGGGGAATCAGTGATAAATTTAGTGCAGAGGAGTAATATGACCATATCTATGCATAAGGAATCTTATTCTAGCAGCTATATGAAGAGGGAGACAATGGATGTAGGAAGACCAATAAGACTATTTCAATAGCCCCAGAAGAGTAGTAACAATGAAGGACTAGATTAAAGTGGTGGCAACGGGGATATAGATAAGGGGATGGATGAAAAAAAACTGTAGAAAAAGAATTATAGAATTAATTCAATGCCTAGTTATACCTGGAAGTTATATGGGACGCCATGCCTTCTTGGGGAGGGGGGGGAGGGAGGGAAGAAAATCTGGAACCCAAAATTATGTAGAACTGTATGTTGCAATCTAAAAATAAAAAAAAAAATGGAAAAAAAGAAAAAGAATTATAGGACCTGGTAACTGGCTATTAGCGGTAAAGGAAAGAGAAGAGTCGAAGATGCCTTTCAAGGTGATGAATATAGTGACAGAAACAGCGCATCCAAAAGGAAAAAGTTTAGGGGAAAAGTTAATGAGACAATGTCTTGAAGGTAGTTGGTGATGTGGGTTAGAGCTCAAAATAAGAGCTGGGAATATAGATATAGATCTGAGAGTCATCAGCATAGGTCATAGAGTCAGTCAGAGGCTCGTGGGGTTATAAATCAAGATTTGAATTGGACTTCAAAGGCCATCTACTTCGATGTAAGACATGAAGCTACAAGGAAGGACTTGAGATTGCCAAAGGAAAGGGTGTAGAGAGACTGGAAAGCCAAGGCCAAGCCACATATATTTGTGAGTCAGAAGGAGGATCAATCAGAGAATCATAGTCACAGAATTTAGAGTTGAAAGAGACCATGTAGTATATTCTGTGTCCAAAGAGTAACCTCTACTACACTATATACAATAAGCAGTCAATCATCCAGCCTCTGGAGATTTCTAGTTAAGAAGAACCCACTACCTCCCAAGGTAGCCCATGCCACTTATGGAAAGCTCTACTTATTAGGAAGTTTTTTTTTTCCCCCATAGGTCAAGCTTAAATGTGCTTCTGCAGTTTCCATCTTATTCTTGCCAGTTCTGCTAGTGAAGGAGGCAGAGAAGGAGCAGTTAGAGAAATAGGAGAACCAACATAGTAAGCCACCTCTGATGCCAAAGTAGGAGACTATTGTGAAGATTTACACCATCTGTAAAATGGAGTTGATAAGACATATACTATCCACCTCACAGGGTTGTGAAGACCAACTTCAAGGATTTATGACTTTGTCATTGTGTGCTTCCTCCTACTATGCAAATAACAAACCATAAACACTGGAATTTGGAAGTTCTTAGCCTTTTGTGTGTCATCCTTTTTGGAATTCTGGTGAAGCCTATGACACCTTTTCAGAATGATGTTTTGGTGCCTATATTCATAATTGAAGGAAATGATAAGTTTCAGTTCAATGCCAGTGAAAATAAAGGTGTAATTTTGTCACATTCAGGTTCATGGACCCCCTGAAATCAATCCACAGCCCCAGATTAAGAACCTTTTGTTTAACAGACAACTGTGATTAGTTGCATTGGCTAGGAACACTGGTGTGAAAGCATCTAAGTAATCAGCTATTAGCCAAGCCTCTAGTGATGAAGCTCTTCAAACTTAGGCTGATCTATGGATGACGGATAGAATGTATGTTTCTAAATCTATATTCAAAGCCTTTATGAGAAGGAGAAGAAGAAGATGATGATGATGACTATAGATTGTGTCACTGCATAGGCTTCAAGAACCTGGTATCAAATGAGATAATAACATCAAAGGTTTACAAAGCACTTTTAAGACACTTTATACATTATCATTTTTAACTCTGTGAAGTAGCACAAGTTGCATTTCTATTTTCACTTGAGAAAACCAAGCCTGAGAATAGTTGACTTGTTTAAGCCCATATAATAATAATAGCTAGCATTTATAGATCTATTTTATTATAGCTATATTTGGAGAGCTAGCTGGTGTAGCGGATAGAGCTCCCAACCTGGAGTCAGGAAGACCCGATTTCAGATGGGACCACAGACCCTTACTGTGGGACCTTGGGAAAGTCACTTAATCCTGTTTCCCTCCATTTCTTCATCTGTAAAATGAGATGGAAAAGGAAATGGCGAACCAGCATTTTTGCCAATAAAACCCCAAATGGGGTCATGAAGCATGAGACAAAACTGAACAACATTTATATAGCACTTTAAGATTTACAAAACAACTTACACATGATCTCATTAGACACAACAACCCTGTGAAATAGAGTTTCTAATAATCCCCATTTTATAGATTAAGAAACTGGGGCTGAGAGGACTAAATTGATTTGTTCAGGTTCACACAGCTTGTAGGGGCCCCTTGTAAGGGACGAGATTCAAATTCCATAATTAAGGTGAGACTTTTTACTGTTTTCTTTTAATCAAGTCACTTTGATGAGTCTGTCCTTTGTTTCTTTGATTAAATCAGGAGTCTTTGATGACCTGCTTGCCTCAAGGGAAAGCCTAATTTATATGGGTTTGAATCCCATGTTGTGACACCCTTTGATGCTGAACAGGGTATATAAACTCAGAGGTTGGCATTTTGCCTTTGGGGCTCACTCATGGAAGAAGTGTGGAGACTCTGGGCAAGCTGCTGTAACCACCTCCCCCCACCCCACCCCACCCAGCTTTGCTAACCCAGACCCATTAGTGCTTCTCTTTTTGGTAACTATGTATGTGATGACCTGATTAGACAAAGCCTGTCTGTTGAATATTATTATCTGATCTGTTGATATTTTCTGTTTGTAATTTCTATTTGTATTTCCTCTGGAGTTTAGGGTGCTGGCTTTCCCCCCTGAACTAAGTAAATGATATATGCATGTTTAATTATTGTTAACCCCTTAAAGTTGCTTTCCTTAGAAAAGCAGATCAAAAGAACCTGTGCTAGAAGCTCTTGTTGCTGGTCTTATTGGGTCTTACATCTCAACAGCTGCCACTAGCCACATTGTAGCTACAGACAAAACTGAACAACATTTATATAGCACTTTAAGATTCGCAAAACAATTTATATATGATCTCATTTTACACAACAGCCCTGTGAAATAGGGTTTCAAATAATCCCCATTTTATAGATTAAGAAACTGGGGCTGAGAGGACTAAATTGATTTGTTCAGCTTCACACAGCTTGTAGGGGCCCCTTGTAAGGGACGAGATTCAAATTCCCATCTCTAAGTCCAGCATTCTATCCAGTTCATCACCCTTCTGCCTGGTGAATACGTGATGGAGTTAGGATTCTTGTATATTGTTCTTTTCCTTTGGCCATGCTGAGACAGTGCAGTATCTATAGAATGTGTAGTTTTCATAACTGAAAAATGCTATAAATGTGGCCTGTTCTTACTACTATTATGAGGTCATTAATGTAACATCTATACATATCACTCCACAGGGAAAGAAACTTCCAGAAGAAAAGCCACAGGGCAGTTCTCTAAAGTAGAAAATACTGAGT
>JAQQSZ010016528.1:0-11010 GCA_028646595.1 Phalanger gymnotis
AAAAAAATTAAAATAAAAAAACATTAAGTTATTTTATTGTGTAATTGTTGGAAATAAAATATATTTTTAAAAATTATACACAAATAAAAAATAAAATAAGTCCATACCAAAAAATATGTGCTCTTTGAGCCCTATCATCCAAACCATTCTGTTCATTAAATGTATTTTCTTCTAATCTATATCTCTCCATCTTCTCCATAAAAGTATCATAAAATAGTAAGTGCTTTCCTGAAACCTAGATAAATGACACCAATAGAATTCTCCAAATCTACCAGTTTAATAATCTTTCAAAAAAAATGAAACACAGTTTTTCTGGCATGACTTGTTCTTGATGAAGGCATGCTGGCTGAAATGTTTCAGCATAATTCTGGAGCTATATGACCTTAACATGTGCAGAAGAGTTAGTCTAGTTGAAGAAGAACATTGGAAGCTGAGTTTTGTCCTATCTTCCTCGGCATATGTTAAATTTATTTTGTTTTTGCTAAGAAATTATAAATGCAGTGCTACCTTTCATTTTCTACACTCCTTAGCTATGCCTGTGATGATGTGATCTGCTTTAGAAACTGATCTGTAGTGGCAGCTAGGTGGCACAGTGAGTAGTGTGAGGAGTCAGGAGGACCTGAGTTCAAATTCATTCTCAGACACTTGACACACTTACTTACTGTGTGATTTTGAGCAAGTCACTTAACCCCAATCACCCTGCCTTCCCCCCTCCAAAAAAGAGACAAGAAAAAATGAGCTGTAAAGGTCTGTTTTTTCCCCTCTTTCCCCAATCTTTGATATGTCTACTAAAGCTAGTAGAAAAAGTGTTAGATCTAGAGTGAGGAAGGTCCATTGCTGAAATCCCACCAATTGAATACCCACCAATCACACAATCATAAACAGAAACACATATACAGACATGCCTTTATAAAGCCTACCATATGATAGATAGATAGACAGACAGATAGACAGATAGAAGACACAGAGAGAGACAAAGACAGAGAAGAGGAGAGAGATTTAATAAATATTTGTGTCATTAAAAATTCCTTTCACAGATACTTAACCAACCATCTCCTTAACGAGCCATTCTAGAATTTCCCCAGCAATCAGTCAAGCTCACAAGCTTGTTGTGTACAGAGCCTGCTCTGTACCTTTTTTTTGGAAAATGAGGATGAAATTTTTCTTCCAGCCCTTTGAGACTTATCCCATTTTCCTTGATCTTACATATGTCACTGACCGTGGCTCAGTCATCATAATGTCCAGTTTTTTCAGGACCTAAGAATATTATGCATCTGGGCCAAGTGACTTAAGTCTATCATCAGCATCTAATTGCTTTCATACTGTTACATACTTTTCTTGGCTATCATGATCTATAAAATACTTTCTTAGTAGCAGTCTTGTGAAGTAAATATTATTTCCTCCCTCTCTCTGATGAAGAAAATGAGGCTTAGAATGATAAAGTGAATGGTGATCACAGCTACCAAGTGCTAGGAAAGACCCAGACCCAGGCTTTTTGAGTACACATCTGGTTCTCTTTCTTCTACTACCTTGGTCGAATGTGTGTGTGTGTGTGGGGGGGGGGACGAGGAATCTTTGAAGTGACTATTCACCATCTTTATCACTCTCAAATCTCCTGCCCTGAGATTACTTAAGAACAATTTTCTCTGTGTCTTAGCTGCGCTGTTACATGTTTTTCTGCATAATTTCATTTGCTTTTGGCATTTCAGGCCATCTCCAGAGACCTGCTCTGAAACTTTGATCTCATTCTGACTTCTCTACAGCCTTTCTCCAGATCTTAGCTATTCCTGTCAATGCAAATTATCCTAATTGGAATTCACTATCACAGGTGGCTGGACCAAAGAGGGGACTAGGAGATTCATAGAATCAAGGAAGAAAGCTGAAAAGCTTAAAGAAAGAAAGAAAAAATTAAGCCCAAGATTCATCAAAGAATATGCCAGATGCTCTCAGATCATACACTCAGTTCCTTCTACTGCAGTTTTGGTACAATCTGTTGCTGGCAATGAGCCTTTTAACAAGTCTTCCTCTGAAAGGTGTTATTAGATCAGCACTACCATTGGCTATAGAAACTGCTGGGCAGCTAGGTGTTGCACTGGGTAGAAGAATGCACATGGAGTCAGGAAGAATCATCTTCCTGAGTTCAGATCTGACCTCAGACACTTACAAACTGTTTGACCCTGGGCAAATCACTTAGTCTTGTTTGTCTCAGTTTCCTCATCTGTAAAATGAGCTGGAGAGGGCACTGTCAAGCCACTCCAAGATCTTTGCCAAGAAAACCCTAAATGAAGTCATGAAGAGTCGGACATCGACCGAAAAAATCTCTGAACAGCAACAACATGGAAAGTGTGGATCAACTGACTGCTCTGTTCTAGTTGTTAACTTTGTGACTTCTCAGATGATACTTTCATTCCCTGGCCACTAGTCTTTCCTGTAGGTTGCCTTTCCCCTTAGAATGTAAGCTCCTTGGGGGCAGATACTATTTTACTTTTGCATTTATACCCTCAACACTTAGTGTAGTATGGAGCACATAAAAATCATCTAATAAATATTTTTCACTCCTTTGTTCACTCATTATGACAGTTTTGGAATTTGTTAAGGATTACCTCAAAAGGAGGAGACAATGATGGGTTCAACCCCAGATATAAAGTGCATAGGTCAATATAAAGTACATAGAAAGTATGTTTGAAGGGCCTAAGCATGAATTCTGATTCTGTCACTTAAATGACTAGGTGACGTCAACCTCTCTGGGTCCCAGTTTCATTCAGGTGTTCAACTTGGGAACCTAGAAGGTGCCTTCCATGGATAGTAGAGAGATAGATAGATAGATAGATAAATAGATAGATAGATAGATAGATAGATAAATAGATAGATAGATAGACAGACAGACAGATAGATGATAGATGACTCATAGATAGAGAGATAGATAGGTAGATAGGTAAATAGACAGATAGAAAGTTAGATAGACAGGCAGATAGATAGGTAGATAGATAGATAGATAGATAGATAGACAGACAGACAGAGAGAGAGAGAGAGATAGATAGATAGATAGATAGATAGATAGATAGATAGACAGATAGATAGATAGATGACAGATGATTCATAGAGAGATAGGTAGATAGATAGATAGAAAGGTACACAGACAGGCACATAGATAGATAGATAGATGATGGATAGATAGATGATTCATAGAGAGGTAGATAGATAGATAGACAGACAGACAGATAGATAGGTGATGGATTGATACATGATTCATAGATAGATAGATAGATAGATAGATAGATAGATAGATAGATGATGGATAGATTGATTCATAGAGAGATAGATAGACAGACATAGGTAGATAGATAGATAGATAGATAGATAGATAGATAGATAGATAGATAGATAGATGATGGATGGATAGATAGAGAGATAGATAATGAGACATAGGGAGAGAGATAGGTGATAGATCATAGATAATATATGCATATAGATGCATGTGTCTATATATTTCAATATAATTGGTTACCTTTTTGATTCGACATATTTTAGTTTATGAATTCAAAAATACCATTCTAAGGGATCCATATGCTTCATCAGATTGACAAAGGGTTTCATGACATGCTCTGTACTACCAACATTTCCTAAAACCAGGTCTGTCCAACCTTTCTCAATACTAACCCATACTGTGAGCATGAAAAGATTTTTGGAGTGTACACAAAAATCCTAGCTTTTAGAAAGGGAGCTCTAAGTGGGAATGGGTCAGTTAGTATTTAAAAGCTATTCAATACCAGCTAAAAAAGTTCCATTAGCATACAGATGTGAAGTGGGCAGCCCATAGGCTTAACACCAACCAAGCAAAACAAGGAAATCCATTAGAAGCTTTTTTGTCAGGCATTCACAGAGCCACACTCACCTGGAGAAAAAATTTACTTCCTCCATATCAAAAATCAAAGTTAACAATCCTATGCTTTTTATTAGGAGAAAGAAGTAAGAGTTATCTTGGCTGTGATGGAAAGAAGGATGGCCTTGAATTCAGGAATGCCTGGGCTGAATTCTGTCTTGGACATATATGGACTTTTTGACTGGAGGCAAGACATTTAACCTCTCAGTGCTCAGAGCAGTTCTCTGAAATGAGTTGCTGACATAATGTTAGTGAAGGGAGCTTTTGCCCTGGGAATCCATCACAAGGATTAAATGACAGGTCCAGACCTCAAAACAAAATAATGACCAAAAAAAGCTGACTTTTGTGGAATGTTTTAATGTTTGCATTGGCAAATTGTTTTTATGTCTCTCTGTCTGCCTCTGTCTGTATCTGTCACTGTCTCTCTGAGTCTCTCTCTGTCTCTCTCTCTCTGTCTCTCTCTCTCCTCTCTCCCTTTCCTCCCTAACTCCCCCTATGCATTCTCTCTCACACATACACACATATGCACATATGTATCAATGGGTTTACCTATCTAATTCCCCACCTAACCATGATATCTTTCTTCCTCAGAAATATAAAAGTTAAATTGGCATCTCTAAATTATCTAAGAACTCTCGAATTGTTAATGCCCCTTATCCCCTTTTCAGATACTCCATGCCTTCATTATGGAAGGAAAATGTGGCTACACAATATTGAAGGCCATTTTTAATTTTTGTTCATTTCATGGTTTTCTATGGCAAAAAAGGGAAAAATTAATCAAGAGTATCAAAATCTTCTCAAGTTCATCATAAGAGGTTGTGTATTGCATTTGGTAGACGTCTATGAATTCTCTTAACATACATTCCAACTGGGACAAGCAAGACTTGTCTATGAATACACATTGGGAGGAGATAATTCCCCTATATTGGGTAATTTATCAACGTACAATATGTCAATCTGTTGCTCAATAGAGTAAAAAAGTCTACATCCTAACAAATCAAATATGGCGAAAGAAATGGATTGTGATGCATCAAAATGCGATCGTTGGTTGTTGGGCAACAAGCTGGTACAGTGGATAGGGTATTTGGCCTGGAGTTAGGAACACCTAAGTTCACATCCAGTCTCAGACATTTCCTATCTGTGTGGCCTAGGCAAGTCAATTAACTTCTGTTTCCCTCAGTTTCCTCATCTGTGAAATAAGGATGATAATATTAGTACCTACCTCCCAGAGTCATTATGAGGATCAAATGAGACAATAATTGGAAAGACTTAAGCATAGTGTTTGGTACTTGGTAAATGCTATATAAATGTTACTTATTATTATATAGTTCTGGAGCAGTGGACCTAGCCATGAGCCCAATGTAAAAGAAAGATGTTTCTTGTATTACAAGCTGTTGCTGATTCATTGCTTATTGTGTGAGATGAAAGACTCTCACCAATTAAAAATTAATTTATAATAAAGAGCCATCTCAGGTTGGGAACAGAAATAAATTTTAATCCATTCTCGAGAATAGGGTGTCTTCTGCTAGCATAGAGTGAAACCAGCAAAGGAGGCAGAGTACAAGGAGCAAAACACCAACAATTATGCCTAAGGCAAGAGAATTCCTGCCCACCTCTGACCCTTCTCATCATTGGCTGGGAGGCGGGCTTACAACCTGAGCCCAAAGCTAGACAAAGAACTGGGAAATCGAAGCACAGAAACTCCAATTCCCATTCCCTTAGTTAATGTTCCCTTAGTTAACAACTAAAGTGACATCTATAAATCTAAAGAAGGAGCCTAAGATAAGGGGAAGGGGAGACCCTCTCCATTCTTCTACAGTACTTTTACAGCAAAGGAAAGCAGGTCACAGTGACCCTATTCTTACTGAGCAAACCTTTAAACCAGAACCAGAAGAAAGAACAAAAAGTTTCAGGGTAAACTTTCCCAGAGGCTGAGCCATCAGACTCTCATGGCCTCAGAATTTTTCCACTTCCCTATTTCCCTATTTCTTGACTTTTAAACATTTCTTAGTATAGATATAGATATATATTTATACATATCTTCCCTGTGAAGTCTTCACATTTTATTTACATCACACATTTACTATTCCCAAAGTTCTTGTTCAGAACAATAGTTTTGACCTTCAGGAATCACTAGTTAAGCTACACACTGAGTATTCAGAATCAGGACAACTTGTTGGTGGTGATTTGAATACAGTTGCACCACTTGTGGCAGAAGCAAGAAATGGAGATGAAGAGGGTAGAGAAAATAGCTTCTTTCCTCTTGCGTTGTGATGGCCACCAATATTCTCCTGGCTGATGAATTCCTAGAAGCTAGAATGCTTTCTCTGAAAGATTGACTGAAATCATAGATTTCCATTATAATCACCTGAATCATCAATGCAGAAAGAACCTTGAGTCTAACAGCAAAGTTTTATTCCCAGTCTCAAAGGATTTTCAAAAAGAAGAATTGTGTTTTTCTTACTGTTTCGATAAACTTTGCTTCTACAACTGAAATATTGGTTCTTTTATTCAGATGTAAGGGCACAGCTAGGTGGCTGCTGGCCCTGGGGGCAGGAAGACTCCTCTCTCTGAGTTCAAACCTGGCCTCAGATGCTTATTAGCTGCTGCGTGACCCTAGGCAAGTCACTCAACTCCATTTGCCAAAATTTCTTCATCTGTAAAATGACCTGGAGAAGGAAATAGCAAACCACTCCAATATCTTTGCCAAGAAAACCCCATTTAGAGTCACAAAAAGTCAGACACAACTGAAATGGCTGGATAACAACAACATCCAGATGTGATCTAAAATAGATTGCAATATTTACCTTTTTTTTAATTCCACTGAAATTAAAACTAAAGTACTTTTTATATCCTACTACCTTCCTGTCCTCCCTCCAAAAAAGTTGCTGTTTTGCATCTATTTCTTATTTACATGTTTTCTCATATACATGCAAACAAAAACTTTTTAGAATTTTTTTTTACATTTTGAGTTCCAAATTCCCTCCCTTCCTCCATTCCCTACTCCCCCTTAAGAAGGCAAGAGATTTAATATAGATTAGATATGTTCAGTCATGCAGAACATTTCCATATTAGCTATCTTGCAAAAAAACACCAATCAAAAAACTAAGAATAATAAAGTTTAAAAAGTTTGCTTTGATCTGCATTCAGACTCCACCAGTTCTTTTTTTGCAATTAGATAGCATTTTTCATCATAGCACTTTGGAATTCTTTTGGATCATTGTATTTCTGTGAATAGCCAAGTGATTTATAGTTGATTATCATTACAACATTGCTCTTACAGTGTACAGTGTTCTCCTGGTTCCGCTCACTTGACTTTGCATCAATTCATGTAAGTTCTTCCAGATTTTTCTTGAAAACATAGTATTCCATCATAGTCATATACCATAACTTCTTCAATTATTTCCCAATTAATGGGTGCCACTTCAATTTCCAATTATTTGCCACCACAAAAAGAGATGATATAAATATTTTTGTATATAAAAGTCTCTTTCCTTCATTTTTCCTAATATCTTTGGGGTCCAGACCTAGTAGTGCTATTGCTGAGTCAAAGGGTATCTTTGCCTATTTCTGACACACAAAAAGGGACTGGTTGGTAAATTGAAAGTGAGGGAACTTTGGAAGAATGGGACCTTATCACCTTAGGATTCATGGTAACCAAGGAAGGGAACATTAGGACTAGTTGGTCTTAAACTATAGATTCCTGGAAAGGGAATTTTGAAAATCTCATAAATTATAGGCATGATTTCATGAGTTGAGACTCTAAATGAAAAGATGATTCAATAGGGATGGGAGATGCTTAAAATGAAATTTTAATACTATAATCTTAAATGATTCAGATGAAAAAGAAAAAAGAATGGGAGAATCCAAAAAGATCCACTTGGCTACTAAGGAAGGATCTAATGAGTTCAAAACTAAATAAAAATAAAACATATAAAAACTTAAAAAGGGTATCTCAATTCCTTCTATTCATGAATGATTGTTTGTTTATTGATACTAAGTCTCTCTATCAAACTCAGGTTGTAGTCAATCATGGCTAGAGTGCACTGCAGATTGGCTAGGATGCTTTGACCTGTTCAGTTTTTTCAATCATGGCCAGCTCCTTAGGTAGCCTGATGCTCTCTCTCAGAGGATCACTATAGTGATGCCAAAGGTACTCCAGGCATTCAATTTGCTTTCACTTTATGAAGCTCAGAACTCCTGAATTCAAGCTATCCACCAATTTCATCCACCCCAGCAGCTGGGACAACAGGAATGCACTGCCATGTCAGGCAAATTTCAATTCAATCTAACATTTATTAAGTGACTACTACGTGTACAACAGTGCATAAGACACTAGAAGAAATACGAAGACAGAAAAGGTAGAGCCCCTATCTTCATAGAATTTAAGTTCCACTTGGAGATTACAATAAACAAAACTTTGATGCTTCAAATGGAGCCAGGATTTCACTGATATAGGAAGTTCTTCTTATGATACAACCCAATACCCACCCATGCCTTCTTGTCCACATCAATTAATCAGCAAGCATTCATTAAACATCTACAACATATGAGTTATTATTCCAGACAGGGAGAAATAAAGACAAGATTAAAATAGTCCCTACCCTCAAGGCATTTACCTTGTGAGTGGGGGGAGAAGTAATTATTTTGCATATAATTACATATAAAATTGATAGTAATTTTGGGAGGGACAAATTAGGAACAAAAGAGATCTATAAAGGTTTCATGTTGTTGTTCAATCATTTTAGACTTCTCTTGACCCCATTTTTTGTTTTCTTGCCAAAGATGCTAGAGTGGTTTGCCATTTGTTTCTCCAGCTCATTTTACAGATGAGGAAACTAAGGTAAATAGGGCTAAGTGACCTGACCAAGGTCACATAGCTAGAAAGTGTCTGAGGCCAGATTTGAACTCAGTTCTTCCTGATTCCAGGCCCAGTGTTCTTGGCCTGTGCCACTGTGCCACTTAGCTACCCAAGGTTTCCTGTAGGAGGGGATATTTGAGCTGAGCTTTGAAGAACATAGATATTGTAAAAAAGGAAGTAGACTGGAGAGAGTACATTTTAGGAATGGGAGGAAAGCCTATCCATAGGCAAAGAGGGAGGAGATATATAGGTGGTGCTGTGACTAAAGCCCTGGGCCTGGAGTAAGGAAGAGCTGAGTTCAGATCTGACTTCTGATACCCATTAGCTATGTGACTGGGGCAAGTCACTTAATCTCTGCCAATTTCAAAATCCTCCTCTGTAAAATGAGGATAATAATAACACCTACTTCACAGGGTGGTCATAAGGATCAGGTACTTCACACAGTGCCTGGCACATAGTAGGCACTTGATAAATGATTGATTCCTCCCACTCTTCCTGTAGGTTCTCCAAATCATAGACACCCAATGTGATTAGGTTCTTCCATTACATCTCTTGCTAGGCAAATAACTCTAAAATATAATAGTTCCTGGTACATAAGAGGAATACAGAATTACAGCCAGAGTTCAAAGAAAGATTCTTAGTGACTGGGAGATAAGTAAAATCTTCCTAGAAAAAACAATGGTACTTGGGTTGAGTCTTCTAGGATAGGGAAGGAGTTTAATAGAGATTGTGAGAGAAAATAGGGCAAACATTTCAGGCAGAAGAAATGGTGTGAGAAAAAGGAGAAAAAGGTGAAAGAACATCATGTATGTTTTGAGGATGGTGAGTGGTTTGTTTTGATTGGAGCTCTTATGACCCAGAAGGCAATGGAGTTAAATAACTCTGAAAAGGTAAAGTGGAGTTAGGTTATAAAGGGCCTTGAATAGGAAACATTCTGAAAAAGGTGAAAAAAATTATGGAGAATTTAGATTTTTCTTAACTAAGTAATCAGAAGTCAATGGACTGATCATGGGTGGGGGGCAAGATGGCAGCTGGAAAGCAGAGACTTGCATGACCTCCCCACCAGGTCCCTCCAAAATCCTATAAAAAATGGCTCTGAACAAATTCTAGAACTGCAGAACCCACAAAATATCAGAGGGAAGTAGGGATCCAGCCCAGGACAGCCTGGATGGTAGCTGGATAAGGACTATCGCGCACGGAGCGAAGGGGAGCTGAGCCCAGAGGGGTGGCAGCAGGACCAACCAGACCAAGAGCCAGGAGAAAAAGGCCTTAGCACCCTGAATCAGTGAGCTGTGGCAGCTACCAGACTTCTCAACCCACAAACACAAAGACAACAGAGAAGGTTAGCGGGAAAAGCTGTGGGGGACAGAGTGAAGAGTTCCTGGTTCGGTCACCACCCCAGGGGCAGCACAGGGAGGTGCAGCTACAGAAATAGAGCTATAGTTGCTTCTGACTCCAGGCCCACCTGGTGTGAGGAATTAAGTGGCAGATCAGAGCAGGAGTGCAGAGCCCACTTGAGGTTTGCATCAGGTCCGGGTTGGTGGTTCTTGAGGAAGGAAGATTGCTGGTGTGGCAGAGCTGGCTGTATAGAAATAGCTTTGAAATAAATAGTGCATCCCCTCAAGCTTGGAACATAGTTCCCTTTACTCTACAAGCAGTCATACCCTGCTGAAAAACTCAAGGGTCAAGTGAGTTGGCTGGGAACATGGCCAGGCAGTGAAAACACACTCAGATTCAGTCTCAGACTTTGGAATCTTTCTTTGGTGACAAAGAAGACCTAAACATACAGCAAGAAGGCAACAAAGTCAAAGAGCCTACATCAAAAGCCTCCAAGAAAAACATGAACTGGTCTCAGGCCATGGAAGAGCTCAAAAAGGATTTGGAAAAGCAAGTTAGAGAAGTAGAGGAAAAATTGGGAAGAGAAATGAGAAGGATGAGAGAAAACCATGAAAAACAAGTCAATGAATTGCTAAAGGAGACCTAAAAAGTACTGAAAAAAAAATATTGAAGAAAACAACACCTTTTTAAGGTATTTTTTTAGGTCTGTTTTTTTAAGGTCTGTTTTTTAACAGACTAACTCAAATGGCAGAAGACCTCCAAAAAGCCAATGAGGAGAAGAATGCCTTGAAAGGCAGAATTAGCCAAATGGAGAAGGAGGTCCAAAAGACCACTGAAGAAAATACTACCTTAAAAATTAGATTGGAGCAAGTGGAAGCTAGTGACTTGATGAGATATCAAGCTATTATCAAACAGAACCAAAAGAATG
>JAQQSZ010016529.1:0-11009 GCA_028646595.1 Phalanger gymnotis
AGCTGGGAAATCTGCCCCACTCAGACTGCTCGCAATTTCTAACTCTCTCAAATCTGCTCAGATTCACTTTTTTATAGGAATCCAACAGAACCTGTGAGAGAGCTCCAGCAAGACGCTGTTTGCATGCGGCCATCTTGGCTCCGCCCACCCTTCTCATCTTTAAAATGGGGAGAATGGCACTTGAAGTGCCTGTCTCACAAGGTGGTTGGGGCTCAAATGTATATAACATACTTTGCAAGTTTTACAGTAGCATATGTATAAATTATTAATTTTAAACTAAAAGAACTACAGTTTTACTGAAAGGGCATTTCCTTTTGCTGGGCTATTCCAGATGCTAAAAAGAACATGACATTTATTCCCATAACAGGCTTATTTTCATGGCCAGATAATTGCTCATTGGTGCGTCTGACACTTTTCCATTTAAGCTTGCTTAAGAAGACTTAGTTTCACAGCAATAACCGGGAAGGTGAATGAAAAAACTGGGGGAGAGCAACACAAGAATAAACTCATTAGAAAACTGACTTAAGGAGACCATCCTGTTAATAAATGTCATCTTTTCGAAACAACTATTACTGAAGAGAATCTATTTCTTATATTAAAGAGTCAGGAATTGTGGAAGATCTGCCTTGGGGAAGAGGGATTAGCTTGGATCTGCTTGGCCCATGAGGGCAGAACTCTGACGTCAGCAGGCTGTTGGCCACACCTGCCTCCCACCTCTTGGTCGAGAGGTGATGGAGGAGCAGAAGGAGAGGTGACGTTTCTGGACACGGCATATGCATTGACTTGTTTTGCTTAATTATATTATTTATGAGGCAGGGCTTTGGCTTGTGGTAGGAGGAGAGTTGATGAATAATGATAGAAATGGGGGGAATAAAAGAACAAAGAAAAGAGTTTCAATGAAACATTTAAAAAATACACAGAAGTTCAGAAGGAGGCACAAACAAGCAGGCAACTTTGATCCCACCAGCTTAAATGTAATATACACATAATAAAAAAAACTGCATGAGACAGAAGTTCCCTTTGTAAAGCTGCTTTCCTCTTATTCAGATAATTCCAAATTATTAACAACCCTCCTAGAAGGTGATACTAGGGAAACATGACTTTATCTGTAAAATGAACAAATCTGTGGTAAAGCAAGGAACCTTGTTATAGCTCCAGACATGTTGATTTGGGACCAGAGATCACACCAACATGTGTGTTTGTGAAGCCTTTCAGGGCTGTCATTTCCTAGATGGAGGAGGTCCATCTCCCATGCTTCTAATTCCTCATTCACCCTAGGGTACAACCCCTCCACTGGTATGATTAGCAAGGGACAGAAGAGTAAGTGTCTTGAGATTAAATTCTCACCCTGTGGCCCATCCCCAACTCTGGCTGCCCCCAAAATCCCTTTTCAACAGATCAATATTAATCCTCTTGTAAAGGACATGTATATATAAAAATATTTAGAGCAGCTCCCTTGTAGGAGCAAAGAACTGAAAACGAGGCATGTGCTCGACAATTTGGGAATAGCTAAACAAATTTTGGTGTAGGAATATGACTGAATAATATTGCGCAAGAAGCAACCTATGAAATGATGAAATGGATTGTGTCAGAGAAAGCTGGGAAGATCTGTATGAACCGATGAAGAGTGAAGTGAGCAGAACCAGGAGAAGATCTTCAACAATAACACCCAGTATTTATAGAGCTGAGTCCACTTAATTCTGACCTTCAGATTTAGCCCTACTTCCAGGGCCTGGGACCAATCCATCTCTTAGGCAGGGAAAGAGAGGTCAGGGCCCTACTTCTACCAGGTGGCCCAACATCCCATCATCCTGGCACCAAGCTCTAGAATCCCTTCATGCCTCTGCTCTGTTACTGGGCTCCTGTCCATTCTCCCAAGGGGCCAAGAGGCCAAGGGCCCTAGTCCCAGTGACTAGGTCCTGGTCTACTTCCTTGTGCCAAAGTCTTGGTGTTCTGTAGGCAGAATGGTATAATTGATTTAGAGGAGTCATTCTAAAGTCAAACAACCTGGGCTGTAAGCCTGCCCTAAAAGCTGTGTGACATTGGACAGGCCACGTTGCTTCTCTGTGCCTCAGTTTCCTGCAAAATGAAGGGACTGAACTCAATAATCCCTAAGGTCCCTTTCCAGCTCTAAGCCCTTTCTCCGAGCCCCCAAATCCTTCCCCCTTCTGAATTTCTTATTACTCTGCGGCATCATGATTCTCCCAGGCACTCAAGCTCAAACCTCTGTGTTATCCTTGCTCTTCACTCTCACTCATTCCATGTAGTCAATTCTTTGCCAAACGTCCCACATCCTCATATACATTCTCTTCTCTCCATTCACCCAGCCATCACCTTGGTATAGACCCTCCTTACCTTGAGCCTGGATCACTGCATTAGACTTCCACTTGTCCTGCTTCCATCTTTCCCTACTCCAATCCATTCTCCTCTCCACTGCTAAAGTTATTGTATTACGGTGTCGGTCTGGGCCCTTCTTCAATAACCTGCAATGGCTCCCCATTACTTCCAAAATAAACTATAAACTCCCCTGTTTGACATTCAAAGACCTTCACAATCTGGCCCTTTCCTACATTTCCAGTCTCTTCATACTTGATTGCCCTCCATGCACTCTGTGATGGAGCCACACTGGCCTGTTGCCTTCCTTGTACTTGACATTCCTGTGGCCATGTCTTTGCGTTGGCTGCCTGTGCCTGCAATGCTCTCCCTTCACACCTCCACCACTTAGTCTCCTGGGCTTTCTTCAAGACTCAGGTTAAATCCTGCCTTCTGCAGGTGGTTTATGCATATGTGTATATAATGTGCATATGTATGTATATGTATCTACATATATACTTCTATGTCCCTAGTTGTTTTTTCATGCTTGTTTCCCTTTAAATTTCAAGCCCCCAGAGGGAAGAGGCTTTTTTTTTTTTACTGTTCTTTGTATCCTTACTGCTCAGCACAGGACCTGGCATGTAGTAAGCACTTAATAAAAACTGCTATGGCTTCGCCTGCATCACACAGCTTGCTTTCTCAATGGGTAGAGGAGGGCCTGGCGAGAGGGAGAGAATTTGGAACTAATTTTTTTTAAGAAATGAATGTTAAAAAAATAATATTTTTAAAAATAAAATGAAAAATGGCAGCTGATTGAGTGACTAAATACTCTGACTTTTGTATGATCTGTTCCATGCCTCAATGCCTCCAGGCCTAGGGTCTTGCCTTGCTTCTCTCCAAGCCCACCTGATGCCAGCTTCCTGGATGCCAATCACCTTACTGGGTACTATTTACTGGGACTACATAGTAAAACAAACAAAAAAAACCCCAGTCTCTGCTCTCAGAGAGCTTATATCTTTCTGGAAAGATATAATGGATGTATAGACAAGCCTCGCCTATGGCCCAAGGTGCTCTGCTGTAGGCTTACATAGACCTAGTATGATCTCAGGGGCTGTCCCCCAAATGTCCCCTCTGTCTTTGACTCACTGTTTTTTGTCGATTCTTGGCATCAGGCTGGATTTAGGATTTCACCCAGCATTTACTCTGGCAAAATCAGCAAACATATCGTCTAGAGTTCATGCTTAGGCTCCACCATTGTAGGAAACAGGTCCCAGCTCCCCTCCTGGCAAAAAGTAGATATTATAGTGCACAATCTGGGCACAGTATCATGTAGCCTTGGCCTCCCTAGGCTCTACCATTGTGCTTCACACAGAGAAGACACTTCAAAGAATCCTTCATTGCTTAAATTGTGCTGAAAGCCACAAAAGAAAGGCTAAGCCAGGTAACTCATCCTTCTATGATCTCTCACAGGGAAATGCCAAGGATTACCAGGGGGTGGTGAGAACAGGATGGCAATTGCCAGCCTGCACACTTGAAATCCTACCCTCCAATTGAATAAGGCACCCTAGCAAGAACAGAGCTGGTAACTGTAGGATCTCTGAGAGCCTGGGGTGGTTGATGAAGACCATGGCAGATTTGCTTGTGCCTTCTGACTTGATACTAATCAGCGCCTTGAATAATTCAGTGACCGGTGATGAAAAAGGTGGAAAGGGTAAAATCGTATGTCACTGCAGCGTCTTAGGAGATTGGCAAAGGCTATGTGACACAGGTTTCTTTCCCCTAAACATAACAAGTGGTCAGGATCCGGCTCAAACTAGGGTCTTCTAGCTAAGCACTGGACAGAGCATCAGAGGCAAAGTGTTCCTTTTGCAATGAAACTCAACAGTTTGTGTCTTGCCGATCTTTCCTAGGAGCCGTCTGTGAGCTTGGCTCATACATTGTGGGGCTTGGTATGAGAAAGCTAAGATGGACCCATTGATTAAACACCAGCAGGTATTACCTTTGTCATTCTTGGCTGCCAGGTTAGAAAGGCAGCAGGGAAAGTTTCCTCAAGGTCCCACGAATCAATCAAGCATTTCTTTATGAAATGCTTACCGTATTTAAGTGACTGTTATGGAGGTGGGCAGGTGAAATGCCAAATCCATCCTGATACCAAGAATTGACAAAAAATAGACATAGAGTTCAGTGATGGCTCAACTCTCACCTGGACCTGGATACACGGTCTTTGACCCAGGAGACCTCAGACCAGGCCTTGTCTGTGTATTTGTAAGATGAGAGTGGTGCATTGATGCTACCAGAAATGTTTGCTGTTATAGTATTGGGTGGAAAGTATGACCCAAATGGGCAGCCTGGTGTTGCAGTGGATAGAGTGCCAAGTCTGGACCCAAGTTCAAATGTGACTTCAGACTGTGTGACTCTAGGAAAGTCACTTAACCCTGTTTGCCTCAGTTTCCTCATCTATCAGATAAGCTGGAGAAAGAAATGGCAAACCATTTCAGCACCTCTGCCAAGAAACCCCCAAAAGAGTCAGCCATGACTGAAATGATCAGATAACAAAAGTGACAAAATTGTGTTTTGTGTGGTATGTACCGACGTTGGGGTAGAACAGAGTCTAGGATACGATGACTGCTCAGATTCCTTTGCAAAGACACATGGAATTATCAAGCTAAAAGGAATCCTGAAGAATGTCTAGTTCGATGTACTTATTTTGTAGATGAGGAAACTGAGAGGAAGCAATTTTCTCACAGTCACAGCTTAGACTAGATGGTGTCTGAGAGTCCTTTCATGTCCAAATCTTTGATCCTATATTTCTAAAGGCTTGGCTAGACCCAGAACTCAGGCCTCCTGCCTCTCCATCTGGTAAGATTAACAACCAGACCCCTCTGATTTCATCCAATCACTTCAGAGAATGTAAAAAATTTGAGAATGTCCTTTGGCACAATACTTTCATCTCTTGTGGGAGAAGGAGAGGGGAAAGAGAGAATTTTTGGCAGGGGGGACACACAGGTAAGAAGGAGGGATCGGAGTTTCAGAACCTGAAGGAATCCTAGAATTCATCTAGTCCAATT
Organism: Phalanger gymnotis; assembly: GCA_028646595.1. NCBI lineage: Eukaryota > Metazoa > Chordata > Mammalia > Diprotodontia > Phalangeridae > Phalanger > Phalanger gymnotis. The sequence goes on from JAQQSZ010016529.1 coordinate 5,382, forward strand.
CTCTCCATTCTCCCTCCAAATTTTACAGAGTTGAAGCCCATGAAAGTTAAATGACTTGCCCAAAGTCTTAAAGACAGGGGAGGTTAACCCCAGTAACTCATCCCTCTGTGATCTCCGGATGGAGCCAGGATTCTCTCCGGAGTCCAAATACAGAATTCTTTCCATGGCACCATGTTGTGCCACTAGAAAACCTTGGGTGGAGTAGTCCAAATCAACAGGACAGGCCTGAGTATGAGAGGCAGAGCAGGTACTGGAATGAACACTGGAGAATCAGGAAAGATCTGAGTTCCAATTTCCTAGCCACAAGCTAGAAGCCATCCCACTTCTCCAAGACTTGGCTTTCCCATCTATAAAATGGGGGAAAGGGGAGGGACCTTTGCTGCCTTCGGATCTACTTCCCATGTCAAGCCCTGAACCAAGTAAGATATTTGTAAAGTTCTTATCACAGTTCCTAGCATATTGCAGGTGATTAATAAATGGTTCTTTTCTTCCTGTAATGTTCCCACATTCGGGCAACCAATTGGTAGCAATGCCTAACACACTCAGGGTGTGTGTTTGCATGTGCCTGTCTCTCTCGGGTGACAAACCCAACACACCATCTCACTGACTAGCAGCCCCTCTTCTCTGGTAAAGCCCCCACCTACCTGACCAGGTCCATCCCCAGTAAGGCTTCATTCTCAGGGGCTGGCTCTCTGGTACTGATGGCTTCATTGGCGATGCAGACTCCATGCTCGTTGGCTCCCATTTCTGCACCCCACAGCCAGGCAGGTCTGCTGATCACAATGGCATGTGTCCTTGGGACTTGGTCAATTGCAATGTATGTACACTAAGAAAGGAAGAAGACAAGAGAAAATCTAGTTCAGTTTGACAGGCATTTATTAAGCACCTACTATGTGCCAGGTACTCTCCTGTAGATATAAAGACAAAAAGGAAAGGAGTTTACATTCTATGGCACCCATCAGCTACCCAGATAGACGCTTTATTTTGTTTTTAAAATGAGATTTAACTCCACCTACAATCATTTGACAAGCTTTTATTAAGCACTGACTGTGTGCCAGACACTGTGTACACCCAAATCATGAACTAGGCAGAGGACAGACATGGACATGGACAGACAGTTCATCCCCAAAGGTGCCTGCCTCTATCTACACTTTTCTGCCATAAACTAGGTATAATAAGATAATATTTTAAGGGCAAGCAATTCCAACAGCATGAGGATAGATCCAGATCGTGACCCTTCTATAACTAGGTGGTCAGCATTAGAGGGTTACTTTGGTCAAAAAATGAATCCGTGGACAGCCAACTTGGGGGTGTCCCTGTCCACACCGAACCAGCCTGGCCATCAATCATCAGGACCCTCCACAAAGCCCTTTCATCTCGGCCAGACCTTCCAGAACTTAGATTTCACCAGCATCACCTTTGAGTTCTCCTCCTCCTCTACAAAACTCACTAGGATTTTGGACCCATATTTTCTCACTTCCTCTAGCACATCGTTCTTACCTCAAGACACAGTGCTGGGTCAGGACACTGAAGAACCGAGTTTAAATTCTGTGCTGCCACTTATAACTACCATAGGCAAATCGTTCCAATCACTCCCCCTTTGGGGGCTTTACTTCTCTCATTGGCAAACGACCTTTCAGTTCTAAGTCAGTGATCCTTTGATCGTCTTCATATCTAGCATCTTTAATTTTTGTGAGCCTAAGTTTGTAGATACAGAGCTGGAAAGGATCTCAGAAAACATCTAGTCCAATCTCTCATCTTAGAGCAAAAAGAGAAACACGCATTTATTGAGCACCTACTATGTGCCAGTCACTGTGCTAAACACTTTACAAATAGCATTTCATTTGATCTTCACAACGACTCTGGGAGGGAGGTGCTGATATTATCCCCATTTTACAGATAAGAAAATTGAGGCAGATAGAGAGAAGTGACTTGCCTAGGGTCACACAGCTGGTCCCCTGACTCTGCTAAAACATACTGCCTTAAAGGATGATATGAAAGTGAGTCATAACCCCATCTCTACTCTGTCTCCCTCCCTCCCTCCCTCCCTCTTCTCTCTCTCTCTCTCTCTCTCTCTCTCTCTCTCTCTCTCTCTCTCTCTTTCTCTTTCTCTTTCTGTTTCTCCCTCCCCCCTTCTCTCTCTTTCTCCCCCCTCCTTCCCCCCCTCCAGCTTTCAAACATTCTCAAGTCTCCTTTATCTTAAAAAACAAGCCTTGATTTGACCATTCCAACCACCATCCAAATTCTCTCCTTTTCAATTCCAAACCTCCGAAAGCTCACGTACAATAATCTCCATTTCCTATCCAGCTATTCATTCCCCTCTTAAATTCCTATAATCAGGCTTCCATATCCCTCATTCTATTGAATCTGTTATCTCAATGGTCACTAAATATTCCCTTTTAGAAAATTCCATTTTTCTTCCTCATTTAATCTATCAACAAGCATTTAGTAAGCACCTACTATATGCCAGGAATTGTGGGAGGCACCTGGGATACAAAGACAAATAAGAAATTCCTCATCCTCTAGAACCTTAAAGTTTACTACTTAAGGGTTAATTAATTGTTTCACTATCGGATTTCAGTCAACTCTCCTTCAATAAGCAGTTATGAACCACCTACTATGTGCATTTTGACCCTATTTGATACTGGAGATACAAAGATAAACAATACCCAGTCCCTCCCTTCAGAAAGCTTACCCTCTAGGAGAAGTGATAGGTTAAGTTCAAAACTACATCCTTATTTCTCCATAGTGCCTACCACAAGACTAAGCACATAGTAGGTGCTCAATATATACTGATTTGTTGATAAAGACATGGAAAAACAAATCAAGAAAATCACAGGTGCTGTAGTTTTCAACTTTTTTGTGTGTGTCATGGCATCCTCTGGTAATCAAGTCTGATGAAACCCATGGACTTCTTCTCAGGATCATGTTTTTAAATACACAGACTTGTCATGGAAAGCAATTATAATGAAATATCAAAATATTAAAAAGCAAAAACAAATAAGTTCACGGCCCCTAGGTCAAGAATCCTTTAGAAATTGTGATGTCAATGGAACATGCTGTTCCAGACCAAAGGGGTGAAAAAAAAATAGTCATCATGGACAGCTTTGTTTACAGCCTGTAAAAGTCTGGAGTTGCTCTTTTCAAGTACAGAGTTGGCTAGGAAAGTCTCTGCTGTGGATGGAGTCCAGCAAGGCTTCTGTTATTGAAGAGGACATCTCTGGTCAAAGCCAGAAACAGAACCCCACCCCCTACCCCACCCAGGGAAATGCCTCTAATTGGCAATACATTTGACAGCCCTTTGCCATGAGGAGTCATAGAGGTGCTAAATTCCAGTTACCCAGTCTGTTCTGTGACCGAAGGGAAGAAGAGCATGTGTTACGGACAGGAGAGAGTTAGCAAGGACTTGTAAGATCAGCTTTGTCAGAAACACAGCACATCAGAGCTGGGAGGACTTCAGAGGCCCTTGAGCCCAGTGGCCATCTAGATAAAGCTCACGGATCCCTTTTCATTGAGATATTGATAAAACAGCCAAAGAGCAGAGGTGTGATGGGATGGGAAGAGGACGGTTGGGCCGGACACAAGCCGAAGCAGCCTTGTAAACTTCAAAAAAGGATACCAAGCAAGCATCGTAGTCTTAGAGCTGGAAGAGACCCCAGAGGCTGGCCAGGGCAGCCTGTTTGTTTTACAAAAAAGGAAAGTGAAGTCCGGGAAAGTGAAAAGCCTTGCCTTAGGTCACAGAGGGAGTAAATGACGGTGAGGTAGATTGTAATCCCCTTCACTTAACACAATGCTGGTAGTAGGTGCTGAGTAAATGTTTACTGAATTGAGTTGAATTGAACTAAGATCCTCTGCTATCATATTCAGTCTATTTTCAACTATACCATGATGCCTTGTTAAAATGTTTACACATACATATGTGTGTATATACATATGTCTATACATATACACACATTTTCTATATATAAACTATGTATTTATAGTTCATATATATGGTCATACATGCTATAATGTGTATAACTTTGTGTGTTATTTTCCTCCTTATTTTGTAAGGACTTTTATTTTGTTTTATTCTTCATTTTGTTGGCAGTTAAGTTTATTATTTTTTTAAGTTAATTAAATTATTTATCTAAAAACTCTTTAACATGGAACCAAGAAATCTGCCTCCCAGGTCACAATGCTCAGCCTCAGCGCCGTAATGAACTAAAAACATCCCTAATGGATTTTTTTTCTTTTAAACTTTTATTTATTATACAAACTCTTTACACCATCATTTGCCATTGCCCACAAGCCTTGCCCAGCCTGCCTGGCTTCTGAAACATGCAGTCTTTCCTTGCTGTGAACTCAGTTAACCCCGAAGCTCCTCAGTACAAGGGAATAAATAAGAGTGCTGACCACAAAACACATATAAAGAACTGCCACAAAAATGAATAGTTCTTCCCTCAGTGTTCCTCAGTATCTCCCCACACCATTATGTGCCAACGATAGGATGGGAAGATGGGGCCAGGAGCCTTTTTGGACTCAGTGAAGGAGGCTTGTCAGGTCCCTGAAGAGAGCAGTGACCCCAGGGCATGTAAGACCTAGGAGTGCTAAGGCTCCAGCTGCAGGATTCTGGCACCCTGGTGGTTTCCAGGAGCCTGAGACCCTGCCACAAATTCTAGCTCTTCTTAGGACTCTTGTGCTCCTGCTGGTTTGAGCAACAAAGATGATTTGTTGTATTCTTGGTACAGAGCACCCTGCTAGGAATGGGGTCTCAAAGCAAAACATCTTTGAAAATGGAAACTTTTCAAGTAGGGGAAATTTCTAATCTTGAAAATGTTCATGGAGGGCGGAGCCAAGATGGCAGCTGGAAAGCAAGGACTAGCGTGAGCTCCCCACCAAGTCCCTCCAAAAACCTATACAAATGGCTTTGAACCAATTCTAGAACTGCAGAACCCACGAAGTGGCAGAGGGAAGCAGGGCTCTAGCCCAGGATAGCCTGGATAGTCTCTGGGTATGGTCTATCCCAAAAGGAGCTGGGAGCAAAGGGAAGCGGAGCTGAGCAGAGCAGAGCCCAGCATGGGCAGCGCAGACCAACCAGACCAGGAGCCATGTGGAGCGGGCCCTAGCTCCCTAAATCAGTGAGCTTCTGTAGTTACCAAACTTCTCAACCCACAAACACCAAAGACAACAGACTAGGTTAGTGGGAAAAGCTGCTGGGGACTGGGATACAGTTTGCAGTTCAGCTACCGCCCCAGGGGCAGCGGAGGTGGGGCAGCTACAGAACTATAGCTGCAGTTGCTTCTGGCCCCAGGCCTACCTGGTGGGAGGAATTAAGTGGCAGATCAGAGCAGGAGTGAAGAGCCTGCTGAAGATCTAAGTCCAGTCTGGGTTGGGGGTTCTTGGAGAAGGAGGAGTGCTGGTGTGGCAGCGCATCTGCCCAAGCTTGGAACATAGAACTCTTTAGTCTACAAGCAGTCATACCCCGTTGAAAAACTCAAGGGTCAAGTAAGTTGGCTGGGAACATGGCCAGGCAGCCAAAACGCATCCAGATTCAGTCTCAGACTTTGGAATCCTTCTTTGGTGACAAAGAAGACCAAAACATACAGTCAGAAGAAGTCAACAAAGTCAAAGAGCCTACAACAAAAG
>JAQQSZ010016530.1:0-11009 GCA_028646595.1 Phalanger gymnotis
AGCTGAGTGTCTGGCACTTCCCCTGGGGAAGCAAGAGTGTGTCTGGGCTCCTGGTGTTGACCCCTGCCGGTTCTGCCCCTCTGGTACTCAGGTACTCCAACTACTTGGCCACTGAAGGCCCACTTCTGTCTCCTCTGTTTCAGAGTTCTTTTTTTTTTTCCTGGAGGAATTCTCTGGGTGGGGAGGGGAGGGATTAGAGCCCTTTACCTGGCCATTATGTCTCCCGGAAGCTAAAGAAGCGTTTGAAACCTTTGGGCTGCAAGCCTCAGGAGCTGGTATCTCACAGTCGGTGGCGTTGTGCTGCCTCTCCTCGCTTCCACAAAGTGCCTTCCTGTGTTGGGAGGCCTGGGGATCTGCGCTCGTTTCAGGTGCCTGGCTTTCTCCCAGCCTGTCTCCCACGTGGGTTTTCCGGCCAGCCACTTCTGCTTTGGTCCCGTCTGGGGCAGCTCCGCAGGCTGAGCGCTCTCCTAGCCTACAGATTCGTTCCTTCAGCCTTTCAGTTTCTCCCAGCTGGGAAATTTGTCCCAGTCAGACTACTTGCAATTTCTAACTCTCTCAAATCTGCTCAGATTCACTTTATTATAGTAATCCAACAGAACTTGTGGGAGAGCTCCGGCAAGACGCTGTTTTCATGCGGCCATCTTGGCTCCGTCCCCCCAAATCCAACTACATTACTTAACGATAATTGCATAAAGGAGCAGCTAGGTGGCAAAGTGAATCTAGTGCCAGGCCTAGAGTCAGGAAAACTCATATTCCTGAATTCAAATTTGGCCTCAGGCACTTAATAGCTATTTGACCCTAGGCAAGTCACTTAACTCTATTTGCCTGAGTTTCTCATCTATGAAATGATCTACAGAAGAAGATTGTGAACCACTCCAATATCTTTGTCAAGAAAACTCTAAATGGGGTCACAAAGAGTTGAACATGAGTGAAACAAATGAACAACAAAAGTTGTATAAAAACTTATGACTTCAGAGTTTGTGAAGAGAAAGAAAACATGGCTGAGGGACTGATTGGAATATATACCTCTAAATGAGGAACTCTTCACTTTTTTGTGTAGTATACCCCTTTGCCAGTCTGGAGAAAACTTATGGAAGTATTCACAGAACAATGTTTTTAAATTGTATTGGGGATCCTTGAAGAGTTTGGCCTTGATTTCCTTTGATTAATTCAATGTCTTTGATTGAGTCTTACCAGGTGCTAAGCCCCAGGCCCAAACCCCTATCTATTAGGTGCTAAGCCTATGTGGGTGTGAATTGGTAACTAAGGTGGGGCCAATGAAGGGAGGTGCTAACATCAGAGCCACTTGAAGGAGCCTAAGTTCTGGTTGCTCAGATGACATTTGATGACATCTGAAACTGTATAAAAAAAGAAGACAGAGCTATTTGCTGAAGGCTCTCACTCATGGAGGTGCGGGACTCTGGGCAGCCATTGTAAGCACCTTCTGGCTGAAGTCAGATCTTGATGGTTTTCTTGGTAACTAGGAATTGCATTGGGTCTGTTTGCAATTTGTTTATATTTGCTCTGATATTCAGGGTACTGGCTTTTTTCTCTGAACTAAGAGAATGATGTTTGTATTCTGGATTAAATTAGGATTGCTAACTCCTTAACATTGCTTTCCTTACTAAAGCAGATCAAAAGAACCTGGGTTTGCAGCATTCTGTGAACTGATTGTTGGTTTTACACCCCCACAGCAGCTGCTAGCTGGTTTGTTGAAACAAAAATATATAAAATAAATCCATAGGATTATGAAGAAAAATAACTATTTTGAAATCCAGTTATCAAAATATTAAAAATGAACTTGTGACATAGCAATACGTGTGCATGTCAATGCATTGATAGGACAATACATTTAAGATACAAGCAAGTTAGTGGGACTTCTGGGAGCCAAGATGGTGCAGTAAGCAGTAAATCACCATAACTCTTCCACGTTCACCTCCAAACAGTCATAAAATAGCCCTGGACTGTGCTCTACTCTCTGCATTGCTTGATGCAACATAAGCATTAGTCTTGCAATATTTCAGCAATTTTGTTGGCTGCCTTCAAGGAGGACAAAAAATAGGATCAAGGCCAGCTACTATACTAAGAGTAAATTATTTAACCTGAAAAGGCTACAAACCAAAACTAAAGTGAAGAGAGAGTTAGTAAATGACTTCTTGTTCACAAATAACTGGGTAACCGTTGCAGCCTCTGAAGCTGAGATGTAACAAAGTATGGATTGACTCTCTGCTGCTTGTACAAATTTTGGCCTAACAACACCAAGAAAACACAGGTGCTCCACCAGCCAGCACCACACCGTGTATAAATGGAACCATCAGTTATAACAAATGGAGAAATTTTGAATGTTATGGATAAGATTACTTACCTTGGCAGCATATGTTACAAAGAAGTACACATAGATGATGAAGTTTATGCATACCTTGCCAGAGCTAGCTCAGTGTTTGGAAGGCTTCAAAGGAAAATGTGGAAGAGAAGAGTGCCTGCCAAACTGAAGGTCTACAGAGCTGCTGTGCTGACCTCATTGTTGTATGTCTATGAAACCTGAACAGTCTACCTGTGCCGTGCCAGGAAAGTGAATCTCTTACATTTGAATTGTCTTAGGAAGATTCTGAAGATCACCTGGAAGATAAAGTAGTAGACACTGAGGTCCTCTTTTGAGCTGAGCTGCCAAGCATTGAAACTCTATTTCAAAGAGTACAACTTTGATGGGCTGGTCAGGTTGTTCAAATTCCAAATATACACTTGCTTAGAAGACTGTTTTATGGAGAACTCACACAAGGCAAGCACTGACAAGATCACACTACATTGAAAACACTGAAAAACTTTTAGACCACCAGAACTAACTGAAAACACCAGCACAAAAAAAGCCTGAAGTTTGGAACACTCTCTCCCCACACCCCTGGTAAGCAGAGCCAAACTAACATTCAAAGGTCAAAGTCAAGAAATACATTGAAAAAGAGCAAATAACAAACAAAAAAAATAACTGTACCATGAAAAACCACTAGAGTGGTAGGGAATACCAAGACATAAAATCAAAAGATGACAACAATGTAAAAACCCAAAAAAGCCTCAAAGAAAAAAAATGTTAGATTGTTAAAATGTTAATAATTGGGTACCACATCACTCCTGTCAGATTAGCTAACATGACAAAAGCTATATATATGTATATATATGTATTTATAGTAAGCTTCTTTAATAAAAGCCTCATTTCTTAAATATATAGGGAACTGAGTCAAAATTATAAAAAATGAGTCATTCCCCAATTGATAAATGGTTAAAGGATATGAAAAGGCAGTTTTCAGAAGAAAAAAAGTTTTTATAATCATATAATAAATGTTCTAAATCACTATTGATTAGAGAAATGCAAATCAAAACAACTCTGAGGCACTACCTCACGCCTGTCAGAAATGAGAAATGCTGAAGGAGATGAGGGAAAGTTCATACACTTATAAACTGTTGTTGGGATTGTGAATTGGTCTGATGATTCTGGAGGATAACTTGGAACTATGCTCAAAGGGTTATAAACCTGTACATATCCTTTGATCCTGCAATACCACTACTAGGTATGTATCCTAAAGAGATCAAAGAAAAAAGAAAAGGATCCATATTTATAACATCTCTTTCTGTAGTGTCAAAGAATTGGAAATTGAGAGAATGTTCATCAATTGGGGAATGGCTGAACATTTTGTGGCACATAATTTTGGTAGAGTAATGTTGTGCCATGAGAAATTATGAAGAGGGGTTCCTTCAGAAAAAAAAAAAAAACATGTCCAGATCTATGTGATCTGATGAAAAGTAAAGGGAGAAGAACCAGAAGAGTCCATTGTGTCCAATAACAGCAATGTTGTAATTATGATTAACTGTGAAGCACTTGGCTACTCTGATCAATACAGTGATTCAAGACAATTCCAAAGGACTCATGATGAAAAAAAAATGCTGTTCCTCTTCTAACAGAAAACTGATGAAATCTGAGTGCAAAGTGATGTTTAATTTTTTCACTTTTTTCTTCCTTTTTTAGCAATATAGCTAATAGGAAAATATATTTTGCATGATTCCACATGTATAATTCATATTTTGTTGCTTCTTCAGTGTATGGGGAAAGTATTGGAACAGAGAGAATTTAAACATTTCCTTTAAAAAGGAAAAAAAATCAATAAAAATAAATGCTAAATTATAAAAAATTTTTTACCAGAAATTGGAATCTAGCTAATTGATCTATAGCTCACAGGTTCCATTTCCTCCCTTTGAAAATGGGGAAAATATCTGCCTTTATCCAGTCCTCTTCTATCTCTCCCACTTAACAAATCTTTCAAAGATTATCAATGGTAATTCAGATATCCCATCTGAGAGTTCATTCAGTACCCAGAGATGAAGGCCACTGGATTCCTGGTGACATGACATTCTATAAGACAGCTAACACTCTCACTATCTTCTTAATTATCTTAGATATCAATTCCCTAGCCCCTTTTGTTCTGTGTGTTCCATATGGATACATACACATATGTTTTTTTTTTAATTTGCTAAGATGACACAAAGAAGATAAGAACTAAGTAGTTCTCTTTTTAAAACCAAACCTTTGTTATGAGAAATGGTTCACTAGGCAAAAGAGTAGGGGGGGGGGGATTATTTGGAAAAGAAAGAAAAACATAACATTAATAAACACAAGAAAAAATATTGAAAGAATTGAGCTCTACAATCCATCTCATCACTTATCGTCATACTACCTACCTTATTCCAGTTATTCCTATTTCCCCTAATGTATCCATGTTTATAATAATCTGGAGAATATCAAAACCATCACTGCCTCCATTGCCTGTTCTTTCAAACTCTTATTACAACTCTCACATGATGTAAGCTTTATATAATACTCTTCCTTAATGTCTTCTTCCCTATCACAAAGTCTAACATGCTCATTTCCCCCAAGTGTCAAACATATCCATAATAAATAAATACTTCTTCTGTGTTGGAAAGAATCAAGCCTTGAGTACAAGCTCTCCCTCTTTTGTCCCTTACCTTTTGAATGCTGGAATTATCATTAAAGCAATTTCGATTAGCTGCTCTGCTTTTGGACAAGCAAGAGTTTTACCAGATGCCCATATAATTGTGGTCTTCACCACTACTATATCATGCCAATATGGCAAGTGCATGATGCATTTCCCATATTCCTTATCTATTTTTCCTTTCCATTCTGTTGATTCATAGTATACTCAATTTCTATTTCTTCTTCCATCAATCCTCACCATTGTGCTTTCCACCACAATTTTCCCTTTTAGATCTTCATTTTTTTGCATTGGTATCTCATTTTTATTTACTTTATCCTTCCCCCCTTTACTGATGATGATGACGTTGATGATAATGATGATGATTTTTGAGCCAATGGTGTTATTTGAACTCATGTCCTCTTAACTCTAGGTTCACTGCTCTATCCACTGCCCCAAATAACTGTCCCCCAAGTATAAACAAACTGAGTTTTGAAGAAAACTAAGGATACTAAGAGGAAGAGGCAAGGAATGTTAAATGTAATCCCTGACTGAAAGCCCATTAATACTACAATGTCTCCCCGAGATCAAAATCTTATGCCTGTGTGAGGGGCAGGGTAGATTCAGTGAGAGTGAAAGAAAAGGGATCTCTGAGTTGTGGGACCTCTTTGAGTGTCTTCAGGCTTTGGGAACTTTCGTCTTCCAACTTTGAGAGAAAAGATGGGCAATGCCAATCCTAATTCAGGTTGCTAGAGGGAAGGATTATGGGGGAAAGCTGACATGAGAGGAACTGGCAGTCCCCATCATGGCCCTATCCCCAGCTTGCTGCAATAAGATTTTGGGTAACTTCCCCTTGGGTGAGATTTAAAACTGACTTGGTTGAGATAAGTTACCTTCTTCCAAATAGTAGAGCTCCTTCACTGCTTATTGTCTGGTATCAATTCTCCTTTGTTTACTTCCTCTAACTTCTGTTTGCTATGATCTATGAATGGGTTTCTTTGTTATTCAATATGTATGTTCATCGGGGAACTGGCATTTGTTTGGAAAGGGGTCAAATATTGAGTATAAAGTCCTGTGTCTGCCATTAATGAAACAGCAATCAGAAGTAAGCTTAAACTTGACAATCACATCTCCTGGATTAATAATATTAAGGGAGCAAATAGATATAATCCCAGCCTATTACACCCACCCCTCTGAGGACAGCAGAGTGGCCAAGTCTGGCCTCACCCTCCTGCTTCCTTTCCTAGCAGGAATTAATCTACCTTGGAAAAGGATTGGGGAGAACAGGCTAGAGAACATTATTCTGCCTCCCTTCAACCTACAAATGATACCCCTATGCCATATGTAAGGGACAATCTTGGACACAAAAAGTTTTATTGATGTATTTTATTTTTACATTACGTTGACAGATTACCCCCTCCCCCTCACTTCATGGTAAGGTTCTTGTAACAAAATAAAATGATTAAATAAAACGAAGAATACAGTGATGGCATCTGAAAGGTCATATAGCATTTTACATCTGTAGCAACACCACACACACATGCGTGCACACACACACACACACACACACCACTATTTAAACAAAAATAAGAAAAATCTATTTTCTCTCTCTCCTATTCCCCACCCCATTAGAGAAAAAAAAAGAGAAGAAAGAATTTTTCTTTTAAAAATATGTGTATCTCTCCCATCAGACAGGCTAACATGACAGAACAGGGAAATCATAAATGTTAGAGAGGATGTGGGAAAATTGGAATACTATTACATTGTTGATGGAGTTGTGGACTGATTCAGCCATTCTGGAGAGCAATTTGGAACTATGCCCAAAGAGCCATAAAAATGTGCATACCCTCTGACCCAGAAATACCACTTCTAGGGCTGTTTCCCAAGGAAATCACGCAAGTGGGAAAGAGACCAGTAGTTACAAAAATATTTATAGCAGCTCTTTTTGTGGTGGCAAAGAATTGGAAATCAAAGGGATGTCCATCAATTGGGCAATGGCTAAACAAATTGTGGTATAGTAATGTGATGGAATACTTCTGTGCTATAAGATATGAGGAGCAGATGGACTTCATCATAACCTGGAAAGACATATATGAACTGATGATGAATGATGGGAGCAGAACCAGGAGAACATTATATATGATTACAGACACAAAGTATGTATGAGGACTAATTTTGATAGACTTGACTCTTCTCTTCAATGCAATATTCAAAGACAGCTCCAAAAAACTCATGATGGAAAAAAAGAAAACTATGCACATCCAGACAAAGAATTATAGAGTCCGAATGCAGATTGAGGCAAACTATTTGCTCTATATTTTTTCCTTTTTTTGGTTTCATTTCTTCTTTCTCATGATTCATTCCATTGGTTATGAGTCTTCTTTACAACTTGACTGTTATGTAAATAATTTGAATTTACATGCCATCTTGGTGGGAGGGGGAGGAGAAGAAGGGAGAGAAAATTTGGAACTCAAAAACTTGTGGAACTGAGTGTTGTAAACTAAAAATAAAAATAAATTTAAAAAAAGAAAAAATATATGTAGTCAGCAAAACAAATTCCTTCATGGCTATACATACACTTATATACATATATATACATGTATATATGTGTGCATTTAGCCATGAATAAAATAGTTTTGCTGACTACATATATTTATTAAAAGAAAATTATGTGTATATACATACATACATGCATACATGCGTACATACATACATACAAACACATACATATATCCCTTCAATCTATCACCTCTCTGTAATGGATAGCATGTTTCATCATTGGTCCACTAGGATCATCTTATTGGTAAAAGTTTTTATGGCTTTTAAAGTTGTTTGTTGTTCTTATTATGCAAATTCTTCTTTTGGTTCTGTTCATTTCATTCTTCATCAGTTTTTAAAAAGTCCTTGAGGTTGTTCATTTTGATTGTATTGATATTGTACTATAAATTGTTCTACTGGTTTTCCTCACTTCATTAGTTCATACAAGTCTTCCCATATCTCTTTGAAATCAACTACTTCCTCATTTCTTATGTTACAGTACTATTCCATCACATTCATATACCATAACTTATTCATTCATTCCTCCATTAATGGGTATCCATTTAGTGTCCAGGCACTTTTTGCCAGCAAAAAAGATTTTCTTTAAGTACTTTATACACAAAGAATCTTTTCCCCTTTTTTGATCTCTTTTAGGTGTAGACCTTGCAATAGTAAAGCTAGATCAAAAGGCACGCTGTCCAGTAAACCTATGCAGTTGACAAAATCGTGTTGGCAGCTGTATGAAAGTTAGATTAGAGATGATGGCCAGGATTTGGGAGGAAACAACTCACAAGCTACTTTAGTGATTGGAATTGATTCTACCTAAAAACAGATTCTGAATCTAAGCCAAAGAAAATGTCAAGTAAGAAAAACAATGCTAGTGTGAGGAAATGAGTAACAAAAAGTCATTAGACTTGGTCTCTGCTTCTGGCTCTGCCAAGGAGTAATTATCTGCCCATTGGCTAGTCACAGCTTCTCCACATTTCACTTTCCTCACCTATAAAATGAAAGGGTGAGATGGAAACCATTTTTAAAATTCCCTCTAGCTCTGCAATTCTCTGATTCTGTGATTTTACTTCTGAGCTGCACCATCTGAAAGTCATATCTACCCCACCATGCTAATTGCAATATTGTAGCACACAGATAAGAAATTAAAAATAAGAATAAAGTTACTATAAAGAAATATTGGAATTCCAAATGTAAAATATTATATTTCAGTAAAGTTGTCTCCATTATTTCAAGGTTGGTTTATTTAATTTGCTTTTATTTAATCTCATTTTTCACCTTCCCTCTTGCTGTCAAAATTGAATGTTATTTCTCTGCTCATTTGCATGAATAACATGGTACACTGCCTGGAAATAAAAGTAAAAAGGAACTCAAATACATTTTGCTACTTTATGCCAGTCCCAGAAAAAGATTAATGAAGAAAGATGTCATACTTGCTTACTAGTAGTGTTTGTAATTGTCTTGATTCATCACACTTTAATTGTCCATGCTTTGCCTGGTCTCCTTTCAAAGGAATAATTGACAGTTTGTCACATTGCAGTGTGATATTCTTCTGCTAGTCATGGTGTCCTAGTACTTACCGTATGTTAAAATCAGCTTTGGTAAAAGGCTGATTTGATAACAATATAAACAGAGAGGTGTAAAAATATTGAAGGTTTGTTGACGTTCAGTCATATTAAATTCTTCTTGACCCCATTTGGGGTTTTCTTGCCAAAGATAATACCGTGGCTTGCCATTTCTTTCCCCAGATCATTTTACAGGTGAGAAAATTGAGGAAAACATAGTTAAGCAACTTGCCCAGAGTCACACTGCAGCACCTACCTGCCCCTTCATAGTAATCACCTTTGATTCTTCCCTGTTGTTCATGCTGTATAGCCAGTTGGATGACACATGCTGTTAATTTAATCTCTACAACATATTTTTAATCTGTTCCTTTCTTTTTACTGTCTACCACTGGCTATTGGCAGGCATCTCCCAGTGTCTTCTTCAACCAAGAGGAAGACCAGAGTTAAAAATCAAGTGACAGGTTGGGAAAATGAGCTAAGAAAAGAAAAAAATCTGGCCATGGAAACTTGCTTTCGTGACAAGAAAGATCAAAACACACATTTAGAAGGAGAAGACAAAATCAAAACTCCATCCAAAGACTCAGAGAAAAATATGAATTCGACTCAGGCCATGGAAGAGCTCAAAAAGCATTTTAAAAATCAGAGAGGTAAAAGAAAAATTAGGAATAGAAATGAGAGTGTTGAAAGAAAATCATGAAAAAAATGACTCAACAGCTTGGTAAAGAAGATACAAAAAACCACTGAAGTAAACAACACCTGAAAAACAGACTAGGAAAAATGATAAAAGAGGTACAAAAAGCCAAAGAGGAGAAAAATGCCTTGAAAAGCAGAATTTAAGGATGCAGAGTCAAGATGGCTGCTTAAAAACAGGGATTCGCTTAAGCTCTCCCCTAAACCTCTCCAAACACCTGGAAAAATGACTCTAAGAAAATTCTAGAGATACAGAACCCTTGAAATAAGAGAGGGAAACAAGTCTCCAGTCCAAGATGGTCTGGATGGTTTTGGGGAAGAGTCTATCACACCATGCTGGGAGTGGAGCACAGCCCAGCTTAAGCCGTTCCTGAAAAGACCAGGCCAGAGTGGACCAGGCAGAGCTGGCCTCAGGGCACTGAATCACTGAGCTGTGGCAGTTACTCAACTTCTCAACCCACAAACACCAAAGACAATGGAGGAGGGCAGTGGGAAATTATAACAACAGAACCAAAAGAATGAAAAAATAGAAGACAATGTGCAATATCTCATTGGAAAAACCACTAACCTGGAGAATAGATCCAGGAGAGATAATTTAAAAATTATTGGACTACCTGAAAGCCATGATCAAAAAAGAGCCTAGACATCATCTATCAAGAAATTATCCAGAGGGGGCTGAGCCAAGATGGCTACTGGAAAGCAGTAACTGGCGTGAGCTCCCCTCCAAGACCCTCCAAAAACCTATGAAAAAATGGCTCTGAACCAATTCTAGAACTACAGAACCCACAAAGGGGCAGAGGGAAACAGGACTCCAGCCCAGGTCTGCCTGGATGGTCTCGGGGTGGGAAACAGGACTCCAGCCCAGGTCTGCCTGGATGGTCTCGGGGTAAGGTCTGTCCCGAACAGAACTCCCAGCACCCAGCCAAGCAGAGCCCAGCGCGCGAGGCGGCGCGCCGCGGGGCAGCAGACCGCGGACCGACAAGACCTGGAGTGGAGCCAAGGGTGCCCGAGCTCGCAGAATTACTCAGCTGTGGCATGTACCAGACCTCACAACCCACAAACAGCAAAAGGTCAGTGGGAAAAGCAGCGGGACGGGATCGGAGTTTGCAGTTCGACTTCCACCCCTGAGGCTACGGAGGCGGGGCAGCTCTAGAAATTCAGCTGCAGTTACTTCTGGCCCCAGGCCCACCAGGTGGGAGGAATTAAGTGGCGGATCTGAAGATTCAAGCCC
>JAQQSZ010016531.1:0-11009 GCA_028646595.1 Phalanger gymnotis
CAGAAGGCACAGGGTGAGTTGAATATGAAGGGATGATATCTAAAAAAATAAAATCAAATTAAAGGATGAGTGAGGAATATACTGAAAGAGGGAGAAAGGGAGAGATAGAATGGGGTAAATTACCTCACATAAAAGTGGCAAGAAATAGAAGTTCTGTAGGAAGGGAAGAGGAGGCAGGTGAGGGGGAATGAGTGAACTTTGCTCTCATAGGATTTGAGCTAAGGAGGGAATAACATACATACTTTATTAGGTATCTTACCCCACAGAAAAGAAGGAGGAAGGAGATAAAAAAGGGGGGATGATAGAAGGGAGGGCAGATAGGGGGAGGAGGTAATCAAAAGCAAACACTTCCGAAAAGAGACAGGGTCAAGAAGAAAACTGAACAAAGGGGGATAGGATAGGAAGGAACAAAATATAGTCTTTCACAGCATGAGTATTGTGGAAAGGTTTTACATAATGACACACATGTGGCCTATGTTGTATTGCTTGCCTTCTTAGGGAGGGAAGGTGGGGAGGGAAGAGAGGAGAGAATTTGGAACTCAAAGTTTTAAAAGCAGATGTTCAAAAAAAAAGTTTTTGCAACTAGGAAATAAGATATACAAGCAATGTGGCATAAAAATCTATCTTGCCCTATAAGAAAGTAAGGGAAAAGTGGATGGGGGGAGTGGGGTGACAGAAGGAAGGGCTGACTGGAGAATGGGGCAATCAGAATATATGCCATCTTGGTGTGGGGGGGAGGGTAGAAATGGGGAGAAAATCTGTAATTCAAACTCTTGTGAAAATCAATGGTGAAAACTAAAAATAAAAAAAAGCAATAACTACAGTATGTGCAAAAAAAAAACAACCTGGAAATCAATATACCAAATTACAAATTATTTGATATTAATCAATATAGAAATACAAATAGAAATTATATGAACACAATTACTGTAGTTATAATAAATCAAAATAGTTAGAGAAATATTAGTTGCACATGATTAAGCCTGGGGTCTGGCCACATGGGCGAAGATGCATGTTTTTGGGAGGTGGGGTGATTGAGATTTTCAGCAACATTTTGTTTGCTTGCTGTGTTGACAAATAACATCATATGACTTCATATTCATATTCCAAGAATGAATGTGCTCAAATTGATGGCAATGTGGAGTTATTATGTTATGGCATCGAGTTCATGTGAATCTTGCAAAGCACATCAACCTTTGCATCACAAATGATGGAATTCCTATTGCGGATGTTGTTTGTTAATATTCTAATTAAGTGGAATGTTGTTGGGGGTTTCAATCATTTCATTTCTTGGGGATATGCATTTTTGTCTGTGTGTGTAGACTTCAGGAGCATCCTGTATACACACACACACACACATATGTACGTGCATTCATCTGCAAGAACTAATTTCAGGAATATCAAGGGAAATAATGAAAAGAAATTCATAGGAAGATAGAGGGTCCAGAAGTCCCATATATCACATAGTATAATTAAGTAATTATCAAAATTGATTTGGCATTTCTTAATAAATAAAAAGGTTGATCAGTGGAATAAATTATGTACACAAAACAGAATCAAATGAACATAGTACCCTGGTGTTAGATTAAAACCAAAGGCTCCAACTACTGTCTTAAGGACTCTCTTTTTTACAAAAAAAAAAATCCTAAGAAAAAAAAATTTTTTTAAATGTTCACATGCTTTGATCCAGCAATACCACTTCTAGGGTTGCATCCCAAAGAGCTCACACAAGTGGGAAAAGGACCTATATGTACAAAAATATTTATAGCGGCTCTTTTTGTAGTAGCAATGAATTGGAAATCAAGGGGATGCCCATCAATTGGGGAATGGCTGAACAAGTTGTGGTATATGAAGGTAATGGAATACTATTGTGCTATAAGAAACGGGGAAGATATGGACTTCATAACAACCTGGACAAACCTACATGATATAATGCCAAGTGAACAGAGCAGAACCAGGAGAATATTATGCACAACCACAGACATATGGATTCTGTGATGACTAACCCTGATAGACTTCGCTCTTCTCAGCAATACAAGGTTCAAAGACAGCTCCAAAGGACTCATGATGAAGAGAGCTGTCTACATCCAAAGAAAGAACTATGGAGTCTGAATTCAGATTGAGGCACACTATATGCTCTCCAATTTTTTTTTTCGCTTTGGCTTTTCCTTTTCTTTTTTTTTTTTTTTGTTTCTTCTTTCACACGATCCATTCCATTGGTCATAATTATTCTTTACAACTTGACTATTATGTAAATAAGTTCAATGAGAAGTTATATGTGGAAGATATATCGGATTCCATGCTGTCTTGGGCTGGCGGGGGCGGGGGAGAGAAAATCTGGAACTCAAAATTATGTGGAACTGGATGTTGTAAACTAAAAATAAAAAATCTGAATTATAAAAAAAGAAACTTAAAAAAAGAAAGAAATTTGAAGCATGTTTCTCTGGTAAAAGCCTCATCTCTCAAACATAAAATGAGTCGAATTTATAAAAATAAAAGCCATTCTGCGATTGACAAATGATCAAAAAATATGGTCTGTTTTCAGATGATATAATCAAAGCTATCTATAGCACTATGAAAAAATGCTCTAAATCACTATTGATTGGATAAATGCAAATTAAAACAATATTGAGGTACTACCTCACACCTATTGGATTGGCGAATAGGACCAAAAAAGAGAATGATAAATTTTGGAGGGGATATGGGAAAATTGATACACTGCACTGTTGGTGGAGCTGTGAACTGATTCAACCTGTATATAGTGCAAATTGGAACTATGCCCAAATATTTATAGCAGCTCTTTTCTGGTGGCAAAGAATTGGAAATTGAGGGGATGCCCATCAATTGAAGAGTGGCTGAATAACTTGTTGTATATGATTGTGATGGAATATGATTGTGATATAAGAAATTATGAGCTAGATGCTCTCAGAAAAACCTGGAGAGACTTACATGAACTGATGCAAAGTGAAATGAGTAGAACCAGGAGAACATTTTACACAGTAACAGCAATATTGTACGGTGATCAACTGTGGATGACTTGGCTATTCTAAGCAATACAATGACCTGAGACAACTCTAAAGGACTTATCATGAAAATGCTATCCATCCCCAGAGAAAGAACTGATGGAAACTCAATACAGATCGCAGCATACCTTTTTACATTCTTTTTGTCATTTTTTAAATTTTGGTCTATGTTTTCTTTTGTAATATGAGTAAGGTGGAAATGTTTTGCATGATTACATATGTATAAGCAAATTGCTTGCCTTCTCAATGAGGGGCTGGGGAGGGAGGGAGAGAATTTGGAACTCAAATATGTAATTGGGGGATAATAAAATCTTAAACTGGAAAAAACTGAAAATAAAAAGTTTGAAGCTTATTTTATAAACCAATATCTGAAGCCTGAGCCTGTGACTCTGCAATGCACCTGACTAGTTTATCTCAATTCAGTTCTGTCAGGCCCACCTAGAGGGTAAGGGTCAGAGGAGTCCTACGTTCAATGACAATGCAAATGAACATGCAACAGAAAGAAAAATGAAACAGGTGTTGTTCAGTCATGTCCAACTCCTCATGACCCTATTTGGCAAAGATACTGGAGTGATTTCCTGTTTCCTTCTTCATCTCATTTTACAGATGAGGAAACTGAAATAAATAGGGTTAAGTGACTTGCCAAAGATCACACAGCCAGTAGGTGCCTAAAGCTGGATTTGAACTTAGGTCTTCCTGACTCCACACCTCCAGTATATTCACTGCACCACCTACCTGCCAGGAGTATGCAGCAATTCACAGATGCATCAATGATCACAGGCAATTATAGACCAAGTACCCCTTACAGGGGTAAGCATTTGCAACAGCGACTACATGGCACTGTTTCCCCACTTTCTTCTGAGATGTTCTAAGTCAATCTGGGCACTTGCTTCCCTATGACCTAGTGACCTACCTGTACCTATCCCAGTGCTTCTTTATGATTTTGGCTGATCGCAATCCTCAGCAGTACTGAGAACAGCCCGACCTTTCTAGATTTGAGCTTGTAAAGGGACCAGGCCCTCATAACTGTCCTTAGTTCTTGGGGTACAGAATGTAAAACCTTCTTCATTAAAATATCTGTTAATGAACTAGTCTGTGGGTCAGATAGACTTTGTGCGACTGACAGGCTGTCTAGACGGCTTAGAGTCTGTTGAGATGAAAGTTCATCGTTCTCAGTGTGCTCATCAGAGAGTCCAAGGAATTCATTTATTGGCAATAATTGATTGCAGTGGATCATCTCTGCATATCACCATTGTTTATTATTTCCAGGGCTACTCTGGGATAGAGTTATAGTGTGGTAGCAAGCTTCCTTTAGCTTCTCTTTCAGCTGAGAAATACAGTCATGGTGGGTGTCTGGGGAATGTCCTTCAGAGACTCCAGAAAACAAATCAATATATTACAGTGGAGTGAATGCAATTCTTCACATACAAGAGGTTAGGAACCTGGTTGAAAGGCATGATGATGGGTACTAGAAACAAGTGTCTAGCTGACATATTGTGCACGTCTAGGCATTATGTAACAGTTACAGTCTGCTCACTATGTGTTGAAAAGTAGCCTTTTTGAATGACTGAATAACCAGAAAGGTTAGATTCCACTGACATTAGGAGGTCTAGATAAGTGCAGTACCATCCTCAGTGGGGCCCATAACATGAATATTTTAAAAACATACTGATGAGCTCCTTAGGTTCACCGAGACTATAACAAACATCTCTATGAGACCAACATGTGTGGCTTTCCTAGTACATGCATACAACTCCAGTAGGAATTATGGCATTGGCTTTATACTTTAACTCCATGAAGTCTGAGCAAGAGCCACACCCATCTGTTTGTAGCAATCACACTGTCCTCACATTCCCACAGCTTTGCCAGCTATATCACCCACTCAGGATCCTGTGGATTACCTTGACCCACTTGGATTGTCATCATATAATGCTCTTAGTCAAGCCTAAATTCTGGTGTTCCAGTTCACACACATAAACACACACACACACACACACCATTAACAACCTGCTATTAATGCCCCATTCCCATCTGAATATATAGCATTAATTGGCTTTTACAAAGGGGTATTTACTTCAAAGATATAGAAAGAAATACAAATAATTCTCATCAATACATGAGTCCCTTTAGAGAGTTGGCTCAGGCAACTTACTTTGTTTTTCCCTTTGCAAAGGGATTCCCCCTGAAGACTGGTACCATTTTGAATCCACACTGAATCTGGTTGTTTAGTCATTACAAAATGTTCCTATACTGGAGATGGATGGTTGTCAGTCCAAATTTGGAACTTTATTCCATACGTAGTCTTTGAATTTACCATTCCAGTGTGAGGAACTCTAACTTGGAAATGGAGTAACAATTCTGGATGTTATTCAGCACTCCTCTGGTAAATTCTATTAGTTTCACATCATTACAATTCCCCTGACACATGGCCAAATTCCTGTGAACTGCCACCTGTATGTAGGACAAAAGACTTGTTTGTGTCAGCACAAGTCACCACTAGAGCCTATGAACAGTAGTTGGCCAAGATTATGAAAACTTTTTATACATCTGTCCATCAGTCTTTGTATATGGCCTCTCTATGGTAATTTCTTCCTCAATATAAGAGAATGAATAAATATCTCTTCCTCTGGTTTACTTCTGAAAGTGATTTTCCATATTCGGACTTTCTTTTCTTTGTTGCATTCCTTTTCTAGGTGAAATGATTTTGTCTCTGTGTCCATATTTCTCTTTGGTTTCTTTGCGTTGCTGCCCCCTGCAGGGTTGTTCCTATCCTCCCCACCCCCAACCCTTGATTTCATTAACAGACAAATTTCTTCCTGATGGTTGGAATAAAGTATTTGTTTGATCAGATATTCTTTGACTCATCATCTACATGGACAAATGATTTCACATAATCTCTCAGTTGATCACAGTTCAATATTCGTTACAGTTCTAGGACAGCCTTTATAGATTCTTTTTATTGATTCTTTTCAGTCAGGGTAGCCTCACATTTTTGAGGCATTCTCACCGTGTATGCTTCCTCATATGGCTATGAGTCTGGATCAGAACTCATCAATCCAGGATAGGATGTGGGATAGTAGTTCCCCTCTTTGCTGAATGCTTTCTACCTAACTCAATCAGTGCCATTGTTGACATTTGTCCAGGGTCGTAGTATGATTCGAACTTATTTAGTGAATCAATCAGGCAGTCAATAAACATTTATGAAGTGCTTACTATGTACCAGCCACTGTTCTAAATTATGGGGACACCAAAAATAAAAGGTAAAAGACAGTCCCTGCCCTTGAGGAGCTCATAACATAACAAAGGAAACAATGTGCAAACAAATCACATATAGGGTGAATTAGAGTTAATCAACAGAGAGAAGGCACTAGAATTAAGGGGTATCATGAAAAATTTCTTGTAGAAGGTGGGATTTTAGCTGGGCCTTGAAGGAAGCCAAGGAAGGCAGTAGGTGGAGATGAGGAAGAAAAGTATTCTGCGCATGGGGAATAGCCAATAAAATATGAATCTAAGGCTCCATGGACCAGTGGTTCTGCCTACTACAATGGAATTATCTTGGAGTCTTTTCCCCTAAACCACAGTGCTATTTGAATTGGAAAAGCTTGCTGTCCATTGGCATCTAGATGGCAGTATGGGAAACATCCTTAACCTACAGAATATTAACTTCAAATCCCTCAAGTATGTTTCTGAGAGAAAAGAACAGTCCACAATATTTTGTATAAGTGAAACCCAAATTCATTTCTCCCACCTAATTCAAGAAGTATGCTGGTACATTAAACAAATACAAAAAGAATCCCACCATAAAGAGCTATTACGATGACAGGGAAGCTCAAGATACAAACACAGAAGAAGATAATGACTAAAATATCTACAAGTAAAATCTACAAGTAAACAAGAAAAATGCAGCTGAGATACAAGTTTGAGAACAGTTAAAGCAAGAGTTAATTAGAGCAGAAGCAGCTAGGTGGTGTAGTGAGTAGAGCACCGGCCCTGGAGTTAGGAGGACCTGAGTTCAAGTCTGACCTCAGACATTTGACAGATGTACTAGCTGTGTGACCTTGAGCAAGTCACTTAACCCCAATTGCTCTGCCTCCCCCAAAAGAGTTAATTAGAGCTAAAAATTATTTTAAAAACCGAATGAGAGTAGGAGAGTAAAAAATAAGGGAAAAAAGTGAGGCATAGGGAAGAAAGATATGAAAAGATAATTAATAGCTTGGAAAAAGAGGTACAAAACTTTACTCAACGGAAGAACTTCTTGAAAATTAGAATTGTCCAAATGTAAACTAATGACTCCATAAGACATCAAGAAATAATAAAACAAAGTCAAAAGCCTGAAAAAGAGAAAAATATGAAAGAATTACTAGGAAAAAGCAATTGAACTAGGGCACAAAGCAAGGAATTATAATTTAATAATCATGAGACTACCTGAAAACCATGAACAAAAAAGCCTACACATCACATTTGAAGGAATCATAAAAGAAAACTCACCACATATTTTAGAACAAAGGGGTAAAGTGGAAATTGAAAGGATCTACCAATCACTTTTAGAAAGAGATCTCAAGATGAAAAGTCCCAGGAATATTATAGCCCAAATCCAGAGACCTTAGGTCAAGACAAAAATACTGTAAACATCTAGAAAGAAAAAATTCAAGTGGCAAGAAGCAGCAGTCAGAATCACAGAAGATTTAGCAGCTACCACTTTAAATGTAACTTAGAATGTGATATTCCAGAAGACATAGAATCAAGGCTTATGACAAAGAATAATCAATTTAGAAAAAACTGAATAAAATCCTATAAGGAAAAAAGGATCTTTAATTAAATTGAGGCCATCTAATCACTCATGATGAAAAGACCAGAGCTCAGTAGAAAATTTGACATAAAAACACAGGAGTCAAGAGAAACATAAAAAGAAAGAATGAGTGAACAATTATGAAGATCTAAACAAAGCAAATCTGTTTAAATTCTTATATGGAGAGATGATATATGTAGTCCCTCAGAACTGTATCATTATTGGAGATCACAGAGGAAGCCCAATTAGACAGAAGATCTAGGAAAAACTGATATGTATTGGTGATCTCAAGTGAAGAATGTAAAGGGTGGGGAAGAGGAGCTCCCTGGAAGCAGAGGGAAAGGAAAGAAAAAATGTGGGAAATTATCTCATAAAATGGAATGTGAAAAGGGGATTTTTACAAAAAAAAAAAAAAGAGGGAGCAGTGGGGGCAGCAGGAGATACTTGAATATCACTTTCATCTGACCTAATGAAAGGAAAAAAGAATGAGAATACACATAGTTGGGGACAGAATACATCTTACCTGATAGAGAAATTTACAGGAAATGGATTAAAAGAAAGTGGGAGAATAAGAGGGAGAGTAGATTAAAGGCGGAATTAATCAGAAGCAAAATATACTCCTAAAGGGGAAGAAAGAGAAATAAAATAATAAGAGAATAGAGGGAAATATATAGTTAATATTTATAATTGTGAATGTGAATGTGATTAACTTACCCATAAAACAGAAGAATATAAAAGAATGTATTAGAAACCACAATCCATCAATACATTCTTTACAAGAAATACTCTTGAAACAGAAACACAAAGATTTTAAATAATAGGCTGGAGTAGAATCATTATGGCTCAGCTGAAGCAAAAAGGGGGGAGGGGAATCACAAGCATGATCTCAGACAAAGCAAACAAAAACAGACTTAATAAATAAACAGAAACTTGCTAAAAGAAAAAAGTGCCACAGACAATGAACTCATTTGAATACTACGCACATATACACCAAATGGCATCTAGATTCTTAAAAGAAAAATTAAATGAGTTATCAAAAAACACAGTAAAACTATAATAATGGAGAAACTCAATTTACCCCCTGACAGATCTATATTGAACTAGTCAAAAAAAAAAAAAAAACAAGAAGTTATGAACCTGAATAGAATTTGAGAAAAATTAGATGCAATAGACTTCTGGAGAATATTGAATAGGAGCATAAAGTAGTATAGTGATTTCTCAGCTGGACATAGCACTTTCACAAAACTGACCATGTGTTAAGGAACAAAAATTTCACCAACAAATGTAAAAAAAAATCAAATCATCTGCAAACCATAATGCAATAAAATGCAATAAAGGATCTTTGAAACAAAGATAAAAAAAAAAAAACCCTGAAAAACCAAATAACTTAATCCTAAAGAATGGGTGGATCAAAGGGACAAATTATAGAAACAATCAGTATTTCGTTAAAGATAATGACAACAACAAGACAACATGCCAAAATTTGCGAGCTGAAGCTGAAATAGTACTTGGGGAAAATTTTCTATCTGTATTCTTTTATCAAAGAAGAGAGAAACAACAGAGAAACAGAAAAGATCAACAAATTGGGCACATTAATAATATGACCAGAAAACAAACTAATTAACCCTCCTCCAATAAAATACAAACAAAAGAAACCTTGAAAAACAGTTCTAATTCTAGTCATAGTTTCAAGGCACAGAGGAGCATTTGTAGTCGGTCCCAAGAGAGTAGGGACCTTGCTCACAGTTTGAGGGCCAAAAGAAGTACTAGTGCTTATGTTTGCAGGGGAGTAGGGGCCCTTCCTAGACCGGAGCACAAACCACGACAGTAGCGCCCACATCTCTCCCGGATTATACTACTTTGTAAGCACTGAAAACTTACAGACCCCCCAGAATTAGCTCTGAAAATAGCAGCACAAAAAAAAAAAAAGCCTAAAACTTGGGACAGTGCCTCTCCATCCCCAGATGAGCAGAGTCCAACTTTAACATGAAGTTCAAAGTCAATAAATAGGCAAGCAACAAAAAATAACTTGACCATAAAAAGCTACTACGGAGGCAAAGAAGTCCAAGACATAAATTCAGAAGATAACATAACATGAAAACAACCACGAGGAAAGCCTCAAAGAAATATGCTAATTGGATCTAACCTGAAAAAGAATTCCTAGAAGAATTAAAGAGATAAGAGTGGTAGAGGAAGAATTGGGAAAGGAAATAAAAATGATGCAAGAAAATTATGAAAAGATAATTAAGTGCTTAATAAAAAGGCTGGAGAAGAATTTATTAAATTTCAACTCAAATAAAAATGGCAGGCATGGAAATCAATACCGGCAGCTAGGTGGTGCAGTGGATAAACTTCAAATCTGGCTTCATACACTCTGTGTGACCCTGAGCAAGTCACTTAATCCTGATTGCCTCGGTTCATCTATAAAATGAGCTGGAGAAGGAAATGGCAAACCATTCTAGTATCCCTGCCAAGAATACCCCCAATGGGGTCACAAAGAGTTGGACATGACAGAAATGGCTGAACAACAAAAAAGCAATCATGACCTCAGACAAAGAAAAAACAAAAATAGACCTAATTAAAAGAGACAATCAGAGAAACTACATTTTAACAAAATGTACCACAGATAATGATGTAATATCAAAAAATTTTACAGCAAGTTTCTCTGACAAAGACCTCATTTTTCAAATATAGAGGAAAGTAAGACAAATTTAGAAAATAAGACACATTTCTCAACTGACAAATGGTCAAATGATATGAACAGGCAGTTTCAGAAGAAATCAAAGCTATCTATAGAATTATGAAAAAATGTTCTAAGTCACTATAGAGAGAAATGCAGATTAAAACAGCTCTGAGGTACCACCTCATACCTATCAGAAGTGACAAATGCTGGAACAGATGAAGGTTGGTGAAACCTACTGATGAAATTGTGAACTGGTTCAACCATTCAGTAGAACAATTTATAACCATACCCAAAGGGCTAAAACATTGTATACCCTTTCTCTCAATGATATCCTTACTAGGTCAATATCACAAAGAGATTAAAGAAAAAGGACCCTGTGCCAGTAAGGCAAAATGGGCTTAGTTTAACGGGTGCCCTTGAGGAGTTTGGCTTTTGTTTATGGTGAAAGTACTTTCACCTGTTAAACGCTAAGCCCCAGGCCCAAAGCCCTATCAGGTGTGAAACCCCCGTGGGC
>JAQQSZ010016532.1:0-11009 GCA_028646595.1 Phalanger gymnotis
AATTTTAAGGAAGGCTCCATTTATTCTCATGCTTTCTAGTGTTTTTAATAGGAATGGGTGCTATAAGGCATTTTATGCTTCTATTGAGATGATCATATGGTTTCTGCTAATTTTGTTGTTGATATGTTCAATTATGCTGATAGTTTTCCTAATATTGAACCAGCCTTGCATTCCTGGAATAAACACTACCTGGTTGTAGTGCATAATTCTCATGATAAGTTGCTGCAATCTTTTTGCCAATATTTTATTTAAAATTTTTGCATCAATATTCACTAGGGAAATTGGTCTATAATTTTCTTTCTCTGTTTTGACTCTTCTTGGTTTGGGTATTAGTACCACATTTGTGTCATAAAAAGAATTTGGTAGGACTCCTTCTTCACCTATTTTCCAAATAGTCTATAAAATATAGGAATTAACTTTTCTTTAAATGTTTGATAAAATTCACATGTAAAACCATCTGGCCCTGGAGATTTTTTGCTAGGGAGTTCATTGATGGCTTACTCAATTTCTTTTTCTAAGATGGGGTTATTTAGGAATTTTACTTCCTCTTCTGTTAACATGGGCAATTTATATTTTTGTATATATTCATTCATATCCTTGAGGTTGTCAAATTTATGGGCATACAATTGGGCAAGATAATTCCTAATTATTGTTTTAGCTTCCTCTTTATTGGAGGTGAATTCACCCTTTTCATTTTTGATACTGGTAATTTGATTTTCTTTCTTTTTTTTTTTAATCAAATTGACCAAAGGTTTATCGATTTTATTGGTTTTTTCATAAAATCAGCTCTTGGTTTTATTTATTAATTCAACAGTTTTCTTGATTTTAATTTTATTAATCTCTCCTTTGATTTTCAATATTTCTAATTTGGTATTTAACTGGGGATTTTCAATTTGTTCTCTTTCTAGCTTTTTCAGTTACCATGCTGACTTTTTTTGAAAGGTCTTAAATAACAGAAACTACTTTACATTCACAGAATCAAAGAGTTTCAAAGTTAAATGGACCTCAATAATCACCTAGGCTAATTCATACCTGAAAAAACCTGAAAAAAACAAATATAATAGTCATCCAATCTTCACTTGAAGACTTCCAGCAATAAGGAACCCACTCACTACCTCCCAAAGCAGTCTATTTCACCCTTGCATAGCTGTTTTTATTTTTTTAGTAAGTTTTTTTGGTCTTTTTTCCATCAACAAAATTTTCTGTAATATCCATTCCTTATCCTCCAATACAGAGCCACCTGATATAACAACATTTTTAAAGACAAAAAGAGAAAAAAATTGGTAAAACTGATCAATGCATAAAAAAAGTATGAAAATATGTGCAATGTACCAAACTTGTGGACCTTCCATTTCTGCAAAAGGGTGGAGTGACAGTGTCTTCTTATAGTTCTTCTTTGAAGACATGCTTTTTTTAGTTTTTTTTTTTGTGGTTCACTCTGCACCAATTAACATAGATTTTTCCATGCTTCTCAGTATGAATCATATTCGTCACTTGTCATAACACAATAATATTTTATTACATTCATGTACCACAATTTGCTTAACCATTCCCCACCAATCAATGGCCATTTACTTTGATTTCCAAGTTTTTGATATCAGAAAAAGTACTGCTATGAATACTTTGGTGTATAGAGATACTTTATTCTTATCAATGACTTCCTTGGAGAGTTAAGCCTAGAAATGGAATCTCTGAGTCACAGTATGATCATTTTAGTCATCGTATTTGCATAATTCCAAACTGCTTTCCAAAATGGCTGTATTAATTAACAGTTTTGCCCACAAAGTAACAATGTGCTTATCTTCCTACAATTTCTTAACACTGACTATTTTCATTTTTTGTCATCTTTTCCAATTTTCAGGGAGTGAGGTAAAACTCAGGACTGTTTTGATCTGCATTTCTCTTATTCTTAGTAATTTGGAGTATTCTTTCATGTGGTTTTTAATAGTTTAGGATTCTTTTGAGAACTGTTTTTCATATTCTTTATCACTTATTAATGAGGAATGGCTTCTAGTCAGAGATAGAGACCTAGAGATAGAAATATAGCACTTAGCACTGTGCCTAGAATTTGGTAGGTACTTAATAAACGTTTATTAATTGATACATCAATATACACAAATGTGTTCACTGTTTATATATCTTATATACCAAATTCTTATCAAAAAATTTGATAGAAAGATTTTTTCCCATTCAACCATTTTCCTTCTTACTCTAGGTACAATAATTTTGTTTATGTAAAAGTTTTTCAGTTTTATGTAATCAAATTTATCTATTTTATCTTTTGTAATTGCCTCTTCCTTGTTTAATTAAAACTACATCTCCTGCCCATAGCTGTGAAAAACACATGATATACTTCTCTTCTAATTTTTAAACAAGCTCTAAAAAGGAAAAAAAAATTCACAGACCTCATATGAAAACCTCCTGATTTTGGTCTAGTCCCTCCTTTTACAGGGGAAGAACAACAAAGACCACAAAGGCTATTAAACGACTTGTCCAAAATCGCAGCTAGTTTATGGCAGAGCCGAGATCAGACATCAGATCCAGTCATCTTGCTCTAAGTCTCATTCTTTTCCCTTACACCGTGCTACCCTCTTATTGACTCAATCCTGGCTCTGCATAACTAAAAGGCTGAATGACTTTGGGCAAGTAATTTTACTGTTTCCTTATCTATAAAATGACAGGGCTATAGACGGTCATCTCTAAGGCCCCTTCCACCTCTAACAGTCTATGGGGAGAGGGTTATAGCTAGAGATAATGAGATCTGAGAAGTATTCACACAGTAATATTTCATAGTGGATTAAATATAAAGTGAAAAGAACAGAGGATCAAAAACTGAACTTTGGAGAGACACCCATAGTCAAACGTCAGGAAGAAGAGTCAAAAAGCTAGTAAAGGAAGTCAAGGAGGCAGAAAAAGGACCAAGACAATGAGTCATAGAGATCAAGGAAAGGAGTTTAAAGAAGTATGTTCGGTGTCAAACAATAATGAGGGACAGATGTTCAATTCAAGAAACACTTGTAAAGAGTACATAAAGAAAGCAAAGAAGAATGAGGACTGGGAAAAGACCATTGGACTTGGAAATAAAGTGTTTACTCTCCTAAAATTTTTCAGCAAAAACTAGGACATAAAGTAGTTTTCAGTCCCCATTGTTTTTGTTTACCATCCCCCTACCAACTCACTCCAGTGGGCAGGAGCTCCTGACTCCCTTTGGATGACAATGGAGGTACTATTTTATCCTGGGCTATAAGAACCCCAGTAAGCCTGAGGGGGGGATTTGGGGTCCAGTCCAGGGAAAGAGGTATCATGACATAGCACAGACTCCAGGACCTCAGAAAACTTTTCTGCTAAATTGAAAAGAAGGATTTCCTGTAGGTGGCTCCTTAGCATTGAAATTGTCTCAGAACCCCTATTCCCTTTTCATAGAATACTAGAGTTCCCCAGGATGCTGTCAATCAACCAATCAACAATGTTTATTAAGCTTTAACTATTCAGGAGTCATGGTTCTAGGCACTGGGGACAGAGACAAGGTGGAATGGTTCTTGCCTTTGAGGAGTGTACAGTCTAGCTTAGACTAGCTTAGATATGCAAAATTGATACAAGATAATGGGGGGAACTGGGTAGACTAGAAAGGGCTTCATAAAGAAGGCGGCGCTTGAAATGAGCCTTGAAGGAAACTAGGGATTCTACAAGGGTGAGATGAGGAAGCAGTGCCTTCCAGCTGTGAGGGACACCTGATCCAAGGGCAGGGAGACAGGAGATGGATGGACTACTGTATGTGAAAAGTACAAAGGCCAGTTAGACTGGAACAGAGAATGTGTAATAAGGCTAAAAAGATAGCTTGAGGCCAGCTTGTAAAAGCCTTAAACCACCAAAGAGAAGTTTTTATTTGATCCCAGAAACAACAGGGACTGGAATTTAGCAAGTAGGGAACTGACATGGACAGACTCATGCTTTAGGAAAATCACCTTGGCAAATATGAGAAGGATAGAATGGAGAAACCCTTGAAGAAAGAAGACCAATTAATAGGCTAGTACAAGAGTAGAGGTGAGAGGTAATGAGAACCTAAACCAGGGTAACCAAGAACATATAGTTATACATTCCTAAAATATATACTGCCTAGAAAAGGATACTTTAACCAAACAGAATCATTTTTCCAAGCTCCAGGTGCCTATATGGTAGCACTAACAATTTCTAACTGAATTTTGATGTTATACCTATTTAAGGGTCTTAGAAAGACCTAGATTGAAGCATTTTCCTAACAATCACAAAAAAAATGTGTTCAATTTCTCAGGATAATAGTGAAGACACAAAGTACTAGCTAGATGGCCTAACTGCACTACACGGTGTACTTGACTAATGCAGAAAATTCCTGGCTTACCCCACTAATTCTAATCATATTATTTATCTTTGTGGCTTGGCAGAGTATAAATAAAACATCTGTAAGAACAATTAAAGACTCTTATCACCCCAATCACCTACCCACCCTGGGAAAAGAAAGCTTTTCTATAACATTTTGGAAATAAAACCAAATTTGCCTACGTGTCACTACCCTGTGCCAGAATCTAAAATTGCTGGCTGGAGTCCACTCACTGCAAGATAAATATCTCCCAGATGCACTCCATAATGAAGAGGAAGCAAAAAAAAAATCTTCCCTGAATTCATTCACGGCACCCAGTGAAGTATTATACACACTGGAGATGAATGATGAGTAATTAAGTATCAATAGGTTTGCATAAGTCTTCCCATTTTGCCAGAAAGTAGATCTACTTTCTGGGCATACACAGATGAGAGGATTTTCCAAGTTACAGACAGCAATTTATCCTATCCCATACTAACAGACTCGAAAACTTGGACTATTTTATAGCCTCATCAACTAGTAGTTCTGGGTTACTTGCCCCACCTGGTGGCCAGGGTGGGAAGCTAGCCGGGCCTCTCAATACCCCTTTTCTTTCTCAGGGAGATCATGCTGGGGTACTTTCACTTTTTCTACCACAGAATCTCATATTTGGAAAGGTCTTAGAGATAATCTATTGCAACCTGTACCTAAAGAGGAATCTCCTCTCCACCATCTGTGTCATGTTCATCCTCCATATCTTAAAGAGCTATTATAGTGATAGTAAGCCAACTACTTCTCCCAGAAAATGTAGAATGGATTCAAGAAGTTTTTCCTTACACCGAACCCAAATCTGCCTAGAGGCAATTGCTATCAGTTGCTCCAACTTCAGTTCTCTGGGGCAAGCAGAGTAAGTCTAGTTCCTGTGCTTGAAAGCCTTAGGAATACTTGAAGAGAACTCTGTAAGTCAACAGTGTTATCTGGTAGTCACCATACATACATGAGAGGTGATGATTCCATTTCACTCTGTCCTAGGCAGACCACACCAGAATATTGATAAGTTCTAAGCACGTTCTAGGAAGCACATTTACAGAGAGTGCCCCCAAAAAAGGGACAACTAGGAAGGAAAGACCTTAAATCAGACTCTATAAGGACCAACTAAATGAACTAAAAATGTTTGGCCCAGAGAAGACAAGATGTATGGAAAACATGACACTTGTTTTCAACAATTTGAAGGATGGTCATATAGAAGACAGATAGAATTGTCCTGTGTGGCCCCAGAAAGCAGATCTAGAAACAGTAAGTATAAGTTGCAGAGAGACAGATTTAGCCTTGATATTAAAAAAAAAAGCTTCCTTAGAAGCTAAGAAGCTAACTAAAAAACCAAATAAACAGATAAATGAACAAATAAAAGCTAACTAAAAAAATTCCCTAAAAAGGAAATGGTAAGTTTGGCATGACCTGCTCTTAATGAAACTAGGAATGAACATTTAATCAATGTTTCCCTTTCTAAATCTAAAGCTCACCACCCTTTGGAACCTGACAACACAGTATAGATACACATTAGATATGTACAGGTAGAAAGGAGTTAAAATTATCTCTGCTAATAATTTATGACAGTTTATTTGGAAAATCCTAGGGAATCCTCGAGGATACTAACTGAGACAATAACTTCAGCAAAGCTGCAGGCTATCAAGTAAATCCTCAAAAATCAACAGCATTTCTATATAATAACGAAACATAAAAAGCAATAATAGAGGAGAAGTCCTATTCCAAATAACTATAATATGTATAAAATGTTGGGGGATCTACCTCCCAAAGTGTAAAAAAGACTTGTATAGATACAATTGCAAAATGCTCTTTAAAGAAACAAAGAAAACTTAAATAGCTGAAGCAATATTCAATGCTCATGGCTAGGCCATGCCAATAAAACAAAAATGACAATATTACCAAAATTAATTTACACTTTTAATGCTATGCCAATCAAATTACCAAGTAGATATATAACAGAACTTGATAAAATAACAACAAAATTCATTCGGAAAAACAAAAGATCTAGAAAATCAAGGGAAATGATGAAAAAAAGTAAGGACAAAGGCATAACAGCACTTCCAGACCTCTAATATAAAGCAGCAGTTATCAAAACCATCTGGTAGGCTAAAGGGCAGAAAAACAGATCAATTGCACAGACTAGACAACAAAGACTCAGAAGTAAGAGAATTCAATAATCCAGTGTTTCATAAAGTAAAAAGCATAAGTTATCTGGGGAAATAGTCCCTATTTGGTAAAAACTGCTGGGAAAACTGGTAAGTAGTATGGCAGAAATTGGGCTTAGACTAACACCTCCTCACACCACACTCTACAATTCATTCTAAATGGGTAGATGATGTTAATATTAATGATCAGGTTATAAAAAAAAATTAGAAGAGAAATAGATCATATACCTCTCACAGCTATGGGTAGGAGACTTTATTCTTAACCAAAGAAGAGATAGAGGCAATTACAACAGATGTAAGAAAAAGAAAATATCAATTAAACAAAGTATGTGGATAAATAAGATCATATGATAAATTTATAGTAGCAATATAAAGTGCTACTAAGAGAACAGATGAGAAGATATCACTTCCGCCTCTGAGAGGGGTTGGAGCAGGAAATATGGAATCAAGAAAGTTTCACAGAGGAGTAAGAAAGTGTGGAACTACTGCAACCAGCCCTCCACCCCCATCTTCCATCACCTCTTTAGCATCTTCAGGACATTTTTCTTTAACTGCTTCCTCTAATGGAAAATATTTTAGCAACTATATAAAATAAATAGACTTCTGAAGCTAAACTGAGAACCTAGCCACCACTTATAGAGGTGTTTTTATTGGAAAAACAAATTCCAGCTTCTAAACAATCTGTTGTTGCTGTTCAGTCGTGTCTGACTCTTCCCAATCCCATTTAGGGTTTTCTTGGCAGAGATACTGGAGTGGTTCGCCATTTCCTTCTCCAGCTCATTTTACAGATGAGGAAACTGAGGCAAACGGGGTGAAGTGACTTGCCCAGGGTCATACTGCTAATCAATGTCTGAGGCCAGTTTTGAACTCAAAGAAGATGAGTCTTCCTAACTCCAAGCCCAGTGCCCTATCCACTTCCCCACCTAGCTGCCCTCTAGACAATCCAGAAACAAATTTTTGGAACAAAACCTGATTGTAAATTATGGATTAAAGAAGGCCTGCTCAGACTGAAATAAGAGGTACAGAAAGGAGATAAATGAAGATGAACCAAAGGAGCCAAATGTAGATAGCATTAACAACAATAGCTCACATTACATGGTATTTAACAGTTTACAAAATGCTTTCCTCAGGACAACCCAGTGAATAGGTAATGCAAGTATTATTATCCTCATTTTGTCCTGAGGAAACTGAGACCAAAAGAAGCTCATATAGCCTGTTAGCACCAGAGATGGAACTCCAGCACAGGTCTCCTGACTTATGGTCCAACGTACTTCTCACTAGACCATGCGTGGACTTGGTATTCTAAAAGTACACTAGGCTAAAAAACCCTACAGATAGAAATAATAACCTACACCTCCAACCATTGTTGGCACCAGTCACTATTTCATCTAGGTATTTTAAAAAAATAATAGTCTCAACACACTCATCACTACCAAAAAAGTAATTACTGGATTTAATTATCTCACAAACCAAACGTCACCATCAGGAGATTCTGTAATCTCTATGGTAGGGGTGAAAACAACATGACCATACGCTACCAGGCCGAGTCACATCATTGAAGACTTCATAATTAGACGCCTCCTTAACTTTTTCCTCTCTACTCTCTAGAAATACCTGGGATGAAGTCCAAGACAAACCTACGCCACAGCAAATTCTGCTCTACTCTAATAATTACAAGAAAGGTTCTAGTGTATTGTGTTTGCTTATCCTAGCCAAGATCTTAAACTCCAAAATTCCCATCTCTGGTGAAAATCTCCTGCTGCCTACCTAATCTTCACAGAAACTGCTCATTGTGACCTCAATGAATCAAGCAACTAACAAGCAATAAAGTGTCTATAATATACCAAGTTCTATAAATGGCACTGGCGTAAAAAATACAAAAGTAAAACTTCAATTCCTGACCTCAGTGAGTTTACATTCTATTAGGAGGATACAACATGTTCACAGACAAGTACCTACAATAGCACTAATGACTCCACTAAGGCACCTAGAGGGAGGGAGGGAGGGAGAGACAGAGACAGAGACAGAGAGAGAGACAGAGAGAGAGAGAGAGTGTGAGTGTGTGTGTGTGTGTGTGTGTGTAGTTGAGTCGTTAGTTGTTTGCAGATTGCCTCACTCATTAGACTATGAGCTCCTGGACAGCAGAGATTTTCTTTGTATCTCTGGTGTTCAGCACAGTGCCTGGTGCTTAATGAATGCTCCTTGACTTTAAAAGCCAAATATGGAATTTCTATATGATGCTGGGCGTCTCTGGGCCACTGCAGGTAACGGACTCTCAAGGCCATGGGGTCAGATCTCCTCCACTGTGGGAAAATCCTTCTGACAGCTGGGTGTAGGCTCCTGGAGTGGGAAGCCCCCTGAGGCCAGGAGCCCCACGTGAAGGCTCTGGCAGCTCTACTGGGCTGAGGCGAGTGACAGCGCCTGACCCAGGGCAGCAGCAGTGCAGAGACACGGTGAGGACGAAAAAGACAACTGGACAGACTGGATATTGGAGGGTGGGAGTAAAGATCCCAGGATGATAGCCTAGTTTGCAAGCCTGAGTGACTGAGAGGATGGTGGTACCCCCGACATTAACAGGGAAGCCAGGAGAGGAAGATTTATTTGGGGTGGGGGGGACCGCAAGATACTGAGCTGTGTTTAGGACGTGACTTTGAGACGCCATCCAGCTGGAACTGGCCGGCAGACAGCTGGTGATGCGAGGCTGGAGCTCAGGACAGAGGTTAGGACTGACTCTAGCCATCAGAGCATCAATTTCGTCGATATGCAAATGAAATCCACGGGAGCCAATGAGATCATCGCGGGAGACGGAGTGGGGGGAGAAGAAATGAGGGTCAGCGAGGGAAGAGGCTAGAAAGACACCCGCAGCCCAGAAGACTGGGGGGGGGGGGGGGGTCAGCGCAAGGCGCGTGCGCAGAGGGCAGGGCCCAGCAGGGCCGAGCAGCGCGGCTAGAAGCGAGCCCGGGGCCACGTGACCCGGCCGCTGCCCACTTACCGCCCCGGCGAGCCGCCGTTACTACGGACGCGCCG
This sequence comes from Phalanger gymnotis, assembly GCA_028646595.1. NCBI lineage: Eukaryota > Metazoa > Chordata > Mammalia > Diprotodontia > Phalangeridae > Phalanger > Phalanger gymnotis. The sequence continues at coordinate 9,577 of JAQQSZ010016532.1, forward strand.
CCTCCGCAGATTCGGGCCGGAGGGAGAAAGAAAAGCCCTCCCGTGGCGCCGGCGCCGGGCCCCGGGGCAGCGGCAGCCTTCACCCCACCACTCGGGCTTCGGGGGAGTCGTCTCAGGAACCTCACTCACCGTCTCTTCTGTCCCTGATATTGCAACTCCCCGTCGCTGTTCGACTCAGTCGCCATCTTTGTAATCACCCTCAGCCTCTCCTCCAGCCCACGGGCCCGCCTTCCGCTCCTCCTTATTGGCTCACAGTCTCAAACTTCTTGCGGAGGATTGGCTGAGGACGGCCTGCTCCTGAGCCGCCCTTCCCATTGGTCTATTCAAATAACCGACCGCCCCGCGCTAACGCGGAATTCGGGTCCAAGCGTGCCTCGGCTCTGAGCGCTTCGGGCGCCCGCCTTGAACTTGAAGCCGGAAATGTCAGCGAATATTGATAACGTTTGCTGAAGCAAACCTACCTAGTTGCTCCTGGTGGGATTTCCCGTCCTCTCCCACTTTTGTTCCGTCTAAATTTATTCATAAATTCCTTCTCCTAGTTTTTTTTTTACCATTCGACACCTATATTAGGCACCTACTATGTGCACGACTCAGGGGAGTCAAAGAGGAAAAAAAAAATGACACATTCCCCGGCCCTCGAATTGCTTACAGCATATAGTAAGAGGACAGAGAGGGAGACACAGGTAAAATTATTTTCTAAAGGGATCTTTTGTCTCGTGGGGTTTTTTTTTAATCTTTATCACTAGAAGCTAGCACAATGCCTGGCACATGGTAGGAACTTCATAAAAGCTTGCTGAATGTACTTGGAAAATATGCAAGGTAAGGAAACAAAAAGGGCAAAGGAAAGATCGAGACAAAATGCTCCAAGAAAATTCAAAACGTTGTTAAGCACCTACTATGTGCAGAACACAGCTAGATGTGGGGAATGCTGCCCACAGGGATATGTTGAGTTTACATAAGACCTAGTCCCTGTAATAAAGGAACCTACAGTCTAGTAAAAATCATGACCACTTTCTTTTTCTCAGGACGCTTTTTAAAAATTAATGAGTGTCATAGTGACTTGTACTATACCCAAAATGATTCTCTGGGAATCCACTGCCTTCAGCAAGTTGACAAACCTATTCAGCACCTACTATGTGCCAGGTGATTTGTTGGGTGTTGAGAATTCAAAGAAATGCAAGAAGTATGGAATTTACACTCTAATGGAAAAGCTAAGATGCAAACAACCATGTAGAGACAAGATACAATCAAGATAAATTGGAGATAATCTCAGTGAGAAGTCATTAAGGGGTATGGGAAAGGCTTCTTGCAGAAAGTGGGAGTTATCTGAAGGAAGCTAGGGGGCCAAGAGAAGAGAAAGGAGAGAATTGGAGGTGTAGGGAACAGACAGTGGCAATAGATGGTACTTGGAGGAGACAAAGTTGTAAGAAGAC